>JBAMIB010394629.1:0-10530 GCA_037177415.1 Kaempferia rotunda | reverse complement strand
TATCTCATCCACTATGAAATTCATCCTTCTTGAAATCTTTTTAGAAGTAGAGAAGCTTCATACAAGCTCGAAACAAGAGTACAACAACAATAAGGAAGTAAATCCACAATACATTTAAGACCTTGCTTGCTTGATCTCTTATTGCTCAGAAATGCCTCTTGTTGACTCAGAAATGTAGTAGTACTTCACCTAATAATCCCCATATACTGGAGTGTACGAATGTCCACAAGACTAACCCCTTTTCTTGTGTTCCTTTGATACCTCCTGATCAATTAGGCTTACCTCTAATCAATTGTCATGTCATCTCGACTGCAAAATGACTCCTTTTCAAACGCCTAATTGATTAGTGAGCTATACCAATCAATTAGGAAGTCTATAATCGATTGCCTTAATTGTTTCTGAGACTTTTTGTGTTATCCTGAAAAGGTCTTCAATCAATTATCCAAATCAATTTGTTTGGCCTTAATCTAGTGGTCAATCAATTCCATGTCGCAACAATGCTCCCAATGCTTACCATAATCGATTGGACAATGCTAAATTGATTAGCCTAATCAATTCAGCACCTTTCTATGTTTCACAAAAAATAGCTCCCAATCGATTAGTCAATTAACCTAATCAATCATAGTTGTTCCCAATCGATTAGATAATATACCTAATAGATTCGAACATCTTTTGTTCGCGAGCTAGACACGCTGCTCAATTGATAGTTTGGGATTTATTTGCCTAAACCTCGATCAACCTTTATCTGTTAGGACTTACTTACCAAGTATCCGATCAACCTTTGACCCAATTGAACTTTTCATTTCATACCAACTTCTCATTGAATTTCGATCACCAGTGTCCGATCAACTTTTGACCCACTTGGCCTTTTCCCTTGCCAACCTTCCCGTTAGACTTTTGATCATCAAATGTCTGATCGTTCTTAACCCACCTGGACTTTCTCTTGTGTTAAATATTCAGTCCTCTGCGACCACTTGGACTTCTCATCCTTGTCAAGTATCTAATTTTTTTTATCCACTTGGACTTGTTTCGTACCAATTTTCCGTTGAACTTTCCATTACCAAATCTTTGTGTAATACATAAGATAAGTCAGAAAAAAAATTCAATAGATCTAATATGTACGTGTCACATTCTATATAAATTACTCACCCTTTCTCATAAATAATCATGGATAAATTACTCACCCTCCGGTTAGGACTCTCTAAGTTAAGTATCTAGTTCTCCCTTGACATGTTTGACTTCTTTCTCACATATTATCAAATATCGAAACTCAAACTCCCGAGCTTGGATAACTTAGTCAACATTAACCCAAGATTGATTGCGCCAATTTATTTGGTGTTAAAATTGTCCAGTGTTAAAATAGTTTTGATCAACGTTACAGTTATTTTGTGGCTAAAATCTCAACCTTTATGTAATTTTGATTGATGTTGAAATAGTTTTGACAGCATTTGAGTAGTCTTAATCAACATTAGAGCAATTTTGATCAACGTTGGAGTAGTTTATAGTAGTAGACCAATCTAGTAAAGGTATTTTTGAGATGAAAAATTATGTTAAAATATATTTTTTGATATTGTTTTCAATATAAAATAATAATTCCTTTGATGTACTATAAAAATAATATATAAGGTATCCTTTTACTATTTTTCTCAATCAAAAAATTTCTTTTCAATTTGTTCATTCTTTTATCTCCATCAATGGACAACGTTATAATCAAATAACATTCAAATAGGTAAAATATTTATTTTTATTATATAATTAGCTGAAAGGATTTTGATCTATATATTCAATGTGTATAATGACAAAAAATATACTGATTTTCTTTGTCCATCTTTGAGGACTCGTTGATTAACAGAAGTCCAAGTTGAAAGTTTTCACTAAAATCAATCAATCAAATGTGCACTTGGAATATAATGAACATGTTTGACTAAATTCACACACATGTTTGACTAAATTCATATCCCATCGGGGCGGTGCGATAGTTAAGGCATGGGAGATTGCCACATGAGTTCTAGAGGTCGAAACTCGGCGTGCATGAGCATATATCTCCCCCATGTCTTAACCATTTGTACTTATGGCTAGTAGTCAGCCGTGATTTACCTCCTCCGTGTTGGCTTAGGGATGAGTTGACGGGGGCAAACGATTTCACCTTTTACCACATGTTTAACTAAATTCACGAAGACCAGACTACTTTTGAATGGAAACTATGAATCTTTAATGCTTTTTTTTCCACACCGAATTATGACTTCTCCAGTCACTCTCTACTGGCCGATGGAAAATACATATGGGACTCAGCTGGTCATCCTTAAAGATAATCAATCAGACTAATTGAGTTAATTATTCATTTTTAAAGTGATCATTCAACATTTGAGCCATCACTAAAAATTAATGGCTAAATAAACACTATTTGCAAGCTGAGCAAAGAGTTAAGCAACCAATTATTTTGAGGACATCGCTTGCATTTGAGTTTCCATTCGCAATCGATGATGTGCGATACGAGAGGAATGAAATGATTGAAGGATGATCCTACGATAACAATTAAGGTTTAATCTTCATAGAGATTTCCAAAGGAAGCTTCTTCCAATACTTTTAACCACTCTGTCGAGATGAACCCCAGTCAAAAAGATATAATGAGTGAATTAGAACATGCTCAAAACTTAGATCTTTTCCGACTTATTGGCTTATTGTGGCACCTTTACTCTTTTTATTGTTTTTGTTAATTGTCATAGCAATAAAAAAATTGAAAAAATTAAGTGTCTATACACACACGCAAAAGTTAAACAATAAAGATTTGATATTCTAAAATTTAATATTTATTAGAAAAATTTTAAACAATTCAAGGTTATTTACTAATATTTTAAATTTTAAAATTATTTGAAAGTAAAAGAGGTAATATCACTGGCAATAATGGTCGTCCAATCAAAAGGCAAGCAAGTGATGAATTAAGATATATAAAGTAATTGATGCTAGCTTTTGACAATTCAAATGGCATTTAATTTGATACACACACACACACTCAAGAATTGTCTATATAAAGGAATCCAAGGACCGACTTAGCTAGCTAGAGTAAAAACCTAAGGAGATTGTGAATTTATAGTTATGGAGTATCATTGTCATCGACTTCCCTATGTTGCTCCGGCACCGATGTTCTCCTTTGCCTTTGTGTTTATGTTACTTTTGTCACAATATTAATTAGTGTGTGATGCGAGAGAAGCGAAGTGGTAGATGGATTTGAGCTCGTGGTTGGTGTCACTCCGTCAATATTCCCATAATCCCATGTTGGTGATCATGGCCCTGCTGCTGTTGGTGCAATTGTTGTTGGTGGTGCTGGTGATGGTGGTACTGTTGTTGGTGGTCCTGGAGGTGTTGTTTTTGGTGTTGACCGTGCTGGTGGCAGCGGCGCCGGTGCAGCCCCGGTCCTAACATTTAGGAGGCCCGGGGCGAAATAATGAAATTATATTTTAAAATTAATAAATTAAAAATTATTTATAATAATTTTTTAAAAAATTTTTTATACAAATTCATATATAATATTATTAATTTTAAAATTTTCTAAAAGCTTTTTTTAATATATAAAATTATTAATCATTCCATTTTTTTTATTTTTTTAAAATAAAAATTATTTAAAATATCTAATTTTAAACCCTAAATACATATATTATACCCTTTTAAAAAAATTTTAATTTTAATTTTTTTAATTAAACACTATAATCCAATTCCTAAATCCTAATGTAAAATCTAATGGGCTCGTTTAACATTCGAACCGAGCTCAAGTCTATGTATTATTGGCTCGAGGGCTCGTCAAGTTTTTTCGAACCGGGATAAGTTAATCTTAGTATGTTTAAAATATATAATACCTTATATAAAGTTACATAGTTGTTTAAGTTCTTGTGGCTAGAGGGATACTTAAAATCTTTAAGTGGTCAAGGGTACAAATCTCACCGTCTGCATTGTTGTGTATTTATTTTAAATTGATATTTCAAACTGCACTTGAGCTGAACTAAATTTGGGCCCCTTGGCATCGGGGGCCCTGGGCGGTCGCCCAGCTTGGCCCCCCCTCTGGGCCGGGCCTGCTTAGGTGCTGCCTTTTCCAGCCGACCACAGCCGTTGGAGCTCATCTAAGCTTGCCGGAGCTAGCCGAAGTTGCCGGCGAAGAGGGGAACACAACCTAGTTGCAGCCACAGCAACCCTCGTTGCCGTTCTTTTACCACAACTACAAACCTTTAGTTCTCCTTTTTCCTCACTGCCCTCTTTCAACCACAACACCGCGAAAGCTCGTCAAAACTCACTAGAGGTAAAGAGGAGAAAAGATTCTAGTTGTTGCCTTTATTTTCCCAGCGAATACCTACTCTTGTTGTCCTTGCTTCTAGGCAGCTAACTGTCGGAGCTCGTCGAAACTTCCCGAAGTTGCCAACGAAGAGAAGGAGAGCGCTGCCCTCTTTCTCCAGCAACCAATCTTTAAAAGATATGTTTTATACTTCATGTTAATCGATTCGTAGTTAAGTAGACCATCTAGATCGGAATGAAAATATTATGAATGTTAAATCTTATAAGGTAGTGAGATCCAAATGATTCATTGATTTTGAATTATGTTTAGATCCAAATATATTATGAATGTTTAGATGTTAGGTCATTATTCTTATTAGATAATGTTTTGACTAGCTGAATTATGTTTGATGTTATATTTGTAGATACGAGTTCGAGTGGAGTGCGAATGTGCGATGATCTGCCGACACTCAAGGATTTTACTGTATATAAGGTGGATACTTTCACTCTTTGACTCTTATGTATTTATCCTTGTGCATGAATAAATAAATAAAATCGATTATATATATGTTCGTATAACTGTTTTAAAAAGGGGATTAAAATGTATTAAAAATAGCAAAATTAGTTAAGATAATAAATGGTTGGAGAGTAAATAATTAATCTTATTTCCTGTTCACACATGAGTACATATGGAATTAATATGGAAAGAGTTGTTTTAAAAATTAAATAAATATTCTAAATTACTCTTCCATTCATACATGTTTCTTTTAACTTGCTTGATTTTCCATATTCCATATTTTTGATGTTCTACCTATTGATACCTATACCCTTTTTATTTGTGAAATCTATGATTATAAATTAACATATTTCATATGAAAATGTTAACTTAACCATTTGATATGAAAAGCGAACAAATATGATAAATGGATCAAATGAAATCATAAAAGAGAAATAACGAAGGTGTTAAATGGAGAATACTAAAAAGTGAAACTATGACCCTAATTTTATACAGAGCTTTATACAGAGTACTAGACTGCCTACATGATATGTGGTAGCGCGTTAGCCCGCAGTCCAGAGTACCTGGCCGCCCATGATATGTGGTAGCGTGTTCGCCGGCGGCCAACGTTTAATATGTCTTCCATCGGTGAGTGCTTGTAGCACGTACGTTAGATAACATATGTAACAGTATTACTCTAAGGAGGCTTTTAGCCTATATATGTGACATTATTACACTCTGATGAGTTGGCTCCAGTGTTCACTTCTTAGTCGATTTATCATATTTACACATGTAATTGATAATAACATATGAAGATAAATTCTAATTCCAATGAACAAATGTAAAATGATCACAAATATACAATTATGTATATTAATTGAGAACTTAAAGAACTTAAATTGTAATAAGAGATTGTGATCTAATCTACTCATCTGACTTTTTAAATAAGATTAAATTCATGCACGTCTTTCTATCCACTAAGTCATTTGGTTTATTTTCTGCTTTCTTTGCCTCTAGTTTTGCAGGCACGAGATCCCTTTTGATATTATAATTGGTATCAGTCTTACATAGAGTCGCTCAGAGATCTCGACATGTTGTTCCTGGTTTGCTTTACTTTCATTTCGTTGTTTTTACGTTGTTTTATATGTCTTTATGTAAATATCATTTTGTTGTCTATAAAGAAACTTGTTATATATATAAAGTTGATAAATTTCATGAGTATTCTATTTGGATCGTTCTAGGGTCTCTTGTGCGTGACAAATTCAATTCTGATAGATTCTAAATCAATGAATTCAATTCAATTATATTATTTACTAATTCATTCCAAATCAAGGAATTCAATTCAATTACTTCAAAAGTTTCCAAACGGTGTAGGTTTACATTTTGACCATCCAATCCTTGCAAAATTTAACTTCACCATTCAATTCTTGCATAATTTCACTCCATAATATTTTATTTTTCTTTGAGTGTTAATTTCTCTTTTCTAGTAGCCATTGATGGTGTCCTTTTCACCGGGTGTACTAATGGTCGGAAGCACGTCAGTCAGGAGCCGACCCTTCAACAGTCAAGTCAGCGATGGGCTGAAGCAAAGATCTCGCAAACATGCACACGGAAGCGAAAGAACTTCGGAGAAAAAGAAGAGAGTTGTCATTATGTGAGAGAAGAAAATTATATCTTCACTTATGTTCGCGGAACCTTATATAATCGCGGGGTGGAAGGTATAAACTACCACGCGAGCCCTAGGTGTGCCATGTGGACGACCGTACGAGTGAAGCACGATCTACCACAAGAGCTAGATGTTGTAGTAAGGGCGACAACCGTTGGACCCTACTCCTAACGTTATTTGACCATTAGCTCGACATCACTCTCACGATGGGCAACCTCACTGGTTCCAATTTCATGTTAGGGATGAGATCGAAGGGAACTCACTCGGTCAGGATTCCTCGTTATCTAGAAACCACTATGACCAGCGGGTAGGGGAGATCGGTGCCCGATGCGGCTCAACTATTATGGAAAGCGCTGTCTTGTTCATCGGACCTAGATAGGGCACTGACCCGACTGGGTTTAGCCAGATTGCATTAGTTATTTTTCCCATTTTGTTCTCTATTTCCCTTATTTTACTTTTACGGGGTTTTCCAATAGTCATTTATAGAACTCATCAGCATTAGCATTTACCAGGAAACAATATCTTTTAAAACAAGCATCAATTAGTAGTAAACAATATGGAAACTTGCGTAATTACCAACATTGTATCAAGTGTAAGCCACAAGAGAGTTCTGTATTTGTAGAACATTGTACTATCAGTAGACAAATTCTCTCTATAAGATAACAATTACATGTTGAGTTGAAGCTTTGCCTATCGAAATGTGTTGTATTTGATTCTGTACAAACCTGCATCTTCTAATGATGTATATTTTCATCTACTAACAGACTAACAGTCAACCTCCCCGTAGATGTGGGATGGGGTTTAACTTCTTACTTCATCTGAATGAATATGATTGAATGATCAAACTTTTAGGTGTGTGTTTCTGCAACTATCGAGCTACCTGTAGAGGCAAAATTATGAGTCTGGAAAAAATAAAGAACCGGCATCAAACGGGCCTACGAGATCATCATTGAGAATGCGCATAGCAGCACTCCGGGAGAACTTCCTTGCAAACAAGAAACAGGGAACAAACTTAGCATTACACTGGCACCACTCTGTTCGATACTCCGTCTCATAGTATATATGATTGATACTCTGCAAAATAAGAAAGACAGAGCCTCAAGATAAAAGGAACTTGGATACAGTTTTTGAGAAATCAAGATAATTAGTACAAACAGGCACATATCACTCTTCATCGAAATTTATAAGAAGGATCAAACTGTCAGCTATGCTTATGACACCTAAACTTTGAGTCGTAGATTTTATGATCTATTTGATAATAGGGGGAATGCTTATTGAAATTCACCATATGATAACGTCAACATTTCGTAACAAATGAAAATGGCACCACATCACTAAGCTCCCCACCTAGCACAGCGGTAGGAGAGAGTGATTCAATGGTTTAAGTAGCAGTGGGGGCAATCCCACCTAAGAAGGTAGAAATTTTGGGTTGGTGAACTGCACAAAATGTGGAAGAAAAGCAAGCTTATTAACTAGAAATAGTGGATCGTAAGTGACCTTTATTTCCATAATATCATGTGGACTCGCATCAGCAAATTCAAATGTCTTAGGGTGCCAACTTCTTTTGTCCTTCACATTGATAGATTGGTTCCATGAAGTATATGTTAATGTTCTTCTCTCCAGCTCATCATCAAGTTGACTCATCTGCAAAAGAGGTAGAGAGAGAAAGATAATGATCAGACCATGAAAACACACACACATTAAGTTCCCTAATTTTACTGCAACATAACTCTGCACAAAATATTGCATGTTTATTATTCAGAAAAAGTTAGAAGGATTACACAAATGACAAACACAGGAATCAAGATAAACAAAGTATTACAGAGAATAATGTTTGGACATAGTGTTCATCTGTTATGCAATCATGTTCTTCCTGTGCTGCTTCTTTCTGCACATATAAAGTATAAATGTTAGAAGTTACTACTGAAAAGAGACTCATGATATAAGACCAGTAGAAAAAAGTAATTTCTATTTCCAATTGATGGTACTTTGGAGAAGAAACCATTTATGAAATATCACAAATGACAACTCAAACGCACAAAAACCAATATAACACAGTAAATACTAGCCTGCATAAACAGAAAGCAGTAGTAAATGGAAGACAACTCTAGTTGCAAAAGAATAATATTCAGTTTGCATTAGTAAGCTTCTATATTACTCTTATCTTTTCTTTTTCAAGTTTGGCACCCATAGGTACATTTGTCCAGTCCTTGTTGTCTAACATTTTGTAAGCTCAAATAAGAACTTGTGAAAGAGTCCTTGTTGAATATTAACATATTAAAACTTAAACGAGAATAGAAGTTCCAACTAAGAGTTTCAGTAGTCAACAAGAATAACCAAATCCTTTCTAGATATATTAGCAGAAAGAAGCATTTCGAGGAATTAAACAGGTAAACTTAGTTAACAGAAAGAAAGCATGCTACTAAGTAAACAAGTATCTCATCATTGTAATATGAATTAACTGAAACAACATATAAGAGATCTGAGTTCATTTCAAGAGGCAATGACTTGATTAGAATTATCATAAATCTACTCACATTTTTCTGTTTTCCTCCGAGTATTTCTCCAGTCAGGTGCTGCAAGGGTCACAATAAGAGACTTAAAATAGTTTAACTGACAAACATGATCAAGGTATCCCAAGTGGTTTAGACTTTAGAACCCACAGCAAAGATCACCATACTCTAACCATTATTAGCTATGCCTCTATGGCGCAGGTTCAGCATGCAAACAACTCCAGAGAAGACAAAAGCTTAAGCTCACAAAATATCTAAGAATGATAAAAATTTTACCAACAGGCCTTACCTTGCAAAATCTCCTGAATGCTGGAAAAACAACAGTATCGTCCACAACAATCTTAGCATGCTTTCTAACCAAGGTTATCCACTGGATTTAAAAATTATACAGTTATACAAACTCAGAGAAACAAACACCAATCGTTAAACTTCACTGTGAAAAGTAGACACATTGATCATCTTCTACGTTAAAAAGTAAATTACCTGAGAACCTTTTCTCCATCTGTCCCTGGGTATTGTGGGAAACATTTTTGGACTATAACGCCCTTCCTTTTTGACAAGAAAGCTAGAACGAGGACAATATAACTTAGTCATCTCCACATCCAATAAGAAATGTAAAAGTATGAAAATAAGATTAGAATACCCTTCGGGCTGTTTACCTATCCACAAAACTTTTTGGAGAAGACATCACATAGTGATATATATAGCTGAAGTTGTAAAGAGGTACACAGCTGCAATATAAACTAAATGAATCAGAGACCCAGCCCTATCATGGTCAATCAAAGCAGAGTCAGACCAATACAATTGCAAGGCATTAAAAGAAGATGAAAACTAGCCTGAAAACCAATAAGAAAAAAATGAATGAGAAAGAGAGAGATTATAATTGCTCTGGTATAAGATAAGCAAGAAAAGGGTTACAGGATAGACATAAGCAATATAAATCATGCTTCCAGATAAAATAATCAACTAAATCATAAGTAAATGTTCAACATAAGACTTGCTGACACAAGCAGCATACGGTTTACAATTATCTAGCACAGAAAATAAGGAAACCTCTGTATCAGTTGCTCTTTTGCAGCAAAGGTGACCAAGGTACAAACCATGGTAGGTTGATGAGCTTCATTTTTGAGATCAGAGACAAACCCATCAACAAAAGAGGTTTCAATTTAAACATGGAAAACAAATATTAGATCGATTGAAATCACAACTATGAAACATATATAAACAGAATCATTAGTTTCCTTTGCAATATTCAAGGAAGTAATGATACCTATCGGAGAGCAAGGTAAAACGCTGATTGGAAGGATCCTTGAGGGCTGAAGCAAGCAGCAGTCTCTCTGCTTCAACCATAGTGGACTCGCCCCAAATCACCTGCCACTCCAGAAGTCCTCTCGCTCAATTTATATAGTTCTTCATTAAGTCCAAATGAGGGAGAAAAAGTACAAAAGAGGATAAAAAAGACCTTTATGCTATCCTGAAGATGGCGGCCGAAAAAGAACGGAGACCTCGTCGTCGTCTTATCGAACACAAATCCCGGCTGGGAGTGGACGTAAATAGAGTATTTCTCCTCTTCCGCATTATGCACAGCAAAT
>JBAMIB010394589.1:0-10532 GCA_037177415.1 Kaempferia rotunda | reverse complement strand
TTGCCAAAAATCCAGTTCAGCATATGAAATTCGACAAACATTTCATTAGTGAGAATATTGAAAATAAAGACATCATGATCCGCCATGTGCCTTCAAAACACCAGGGCATTTTGACAAAGGCATTATTCGGACCCAACTTCACCGAACTGAGCTCGATTTTGGGTTTAGAGAGCATTTATCGCCTAGTTTGAAGGGGAGTGTTGAAATTCAAACTAAGCAACTTGTTATTTTATCCCTATGTTGTAAGGATTTATTTCCTGTGATTTATTTCCTAGATTGGATTGTAATTAATTCATACTTATCACATCCCTAATTTTAAGGGATTTATCTTTATATATAAGGAGGACCATCCTATCAATGAAAGACACAATTTCTATCAAACTACAGTAACTACAGAAATCCTCTCATACTTCTCAAGTGGATAATCATAGGATATGATTTATGAAAGATGATCAAGGAAAACAGATGATCTTAAGTTCTATGACTTTCAGTATTTTTCACAAACAAGGCTAGAATCTTACAAGAACCATTGAGAATAGCAGCCATGTTACGTGCAGCACCTCTCACAACAAGGCGAAAATCCCTTTTTAGTCCAACATATTTGGCATATTTCTGCATAAAGGGAACATAAAAATAATCAGCTAAGCAAAGTTAGAAAAAAACAGAGTTTCTAAAAACTGCTTCACGGATAAAAATTGGATATACTGAATCAGAAAAAAAAAATCCCATATGATGCTAAAACTCAATCAGTTTATAGTTTGAGAGATTATGTAGAACATAAAATAAAAAATTAGCAATTATGTAAAACATAGAATAAACAGTCACAATATTCAATATGGAATTATGGAAAGAAAACTCATCAACCATCTACCTCATTAACAGGAGCCTCATTATCCCGAAAAACTGCATCATGTCCATCAATCTCCTGCCCAAATTCTGTCTTTAAGAGGTCCCCAGAGTTCCCAACAACAGCACAAGTCCTGAACTGACGAGGACGAAAAGGAGGCTTTGCAGGCAATATTAAGTTAAGATGTTCCTCACAAAGTGAACGATTATAGCATTTATCTGCACCCCTAAATCAAAGAAAGTATAGAGAAATGCCAATTTACTCATTTAAGAAGTAGATCACAAGAAGAAGCTCATATATATAACAACTTACAACTGTGCAATTCTTTTTGCTGCATAATCTAACCATCCATCAGGTCGAACATCTAGATATTCCCGTGTCAAGACTGTAGTCATGTTACGATACTGGCAAAACTTGTGCGCTTAGTGCAAACTCTCACAGTAAAACTTACAACAAAGAAAAGCTAACCTGTTCCCAAAGAAGGATAGCTTCACAGACATCATATTTGTACTCAAGTGGCTCAAAAATTTTAAACTGTGCATTATACTGCAAAGTAGAAAATACATGATCAGATTTAGAAAAAAAAAAGAAAAGATGATCTCATGGAAATGAGATAAAGCAAAGCAGTAAAATAGACAAGTTGAAAGTCTTGACCCAGGTACTGTTTGTGCCTTGAGGAAATTTGAGGACTAATTTACAGTGGTCAATGATTTCTGCTGTAAGCCCGAGTCCTCGGCTTGCCTAAACAAAGTGGCATGGTTAGCACACAATTATAATACTCTAAGCGTTCATAATTTATCGTGGTATAGCAATAAATATTAATTCTGCAAATAGATGTACAAGAATATCATAGGTTTGTCTGCAAACATGTTCAAATCCTGCCAGTTCAGTACTTTTATGGAAAAAAGCAATTACATTAAGACACATATGTTGAGCATAGGCTAATGAATTTGCTAGATAAATAGCTGAATTAAGATAAATTGTAGCAGAATCCATTCTTAGTAGTATGTTTTTTCTAGTATAAGAACTTCTTTTTAACAAAAATTCCAAACTCTGTGTTGAATTGGATTTCTGCTTTGGTTCAGTTGACTGTTTCCACAAGAAGCAAAACCAATCAGCTTCATTACACAACCTTAAGAGGTCTCTTAGTAAGCAATCATCCTTACAAGGAAATTTAACATCATGGAATTTCTATACAAGCATGATATCCTGCCACATCCCACATACACCTTCTACAAACATCAGGTCATACAAGTAGAATATTTTATTTCATTACCAAGTTGCTTGCTAACACTATCAAAAGCTAATCCCACAGAAATCCTCCTTAGCTGGGTTGATTGATCTTTTGCATGGAAATCAAGCACCCAGAGTGTCAAGAACTTGGGCTTTACAACTAATCTATTTAATTAAAATATCATTGCATAAAATGTTACGGATTACCTAGACAGAGATAGTCTCAAAACTTGCAAACAACATGCTTGAAATAAATCATGAGATCAGTTGAATCATAACAATAAAAATGCATCCAACCTTACAGGCATTATTGGCCACTTGTTATTTCACAACATATCCAATTTTCACCAAAGACTCTCTTCGATGCTAGTTGGGAATTTGAAAGGAAGTTATATCACCGAGAAAATTTAGATATCCAAATTAGTTTTGGTCAAGTTAGATATTTTTTGCTCTCCTGTCTTTCACACATTCGATTCTCAATTCCTTACACCTTCAACTAAAATCCATTTAACTCTGAACGTGCCAAGACCATTTTAACCAACAACATGAAGAGCCAATAAGAATTTAAAAAAAAAATGCTCCTTGTAAACATTTAACTGTGTTCAATTGCTCAACCGCTCGTAATCTTGCTTCACATTACAATCATATTTGACATCTTATTCAAACCCAACTGATGTTATTAGTTCAACGGAAACAAGTACAGATAACATTCTGAAAGAAAAAAATTGTTTCTCAAAAGTAAATGTGGCGAACCACGCATTGCTGGACGGTGGATTGGAAATCCGACAGGATTCGGATCTCCTCGCTGTCGGCAACCGATGTCCGGATTCCTGGTAAAAAAAAGGAAAGATTCAAGAGACAAATAAGATGTATTCAAGGGATTAAGTTGCGATTACTCCCATCTCTGGCTCACCGGTGAAGAGAGAGGACTGGATTGAGACGACGAGAGCGGAGAAGACGAGAGCGGCGAGGAGGAGGATGGCAATGAAGGTGGGGTGCCGGCTTCCTGCGGTGCTCTTCACCGTTCTCATTCCCCCGCAACGGCGAGATCCGATCGGACGGGATCGCGTTGGATCACTTCGCCCTCACCGCCACTGTATAAAGCACAACAAACACTGCGAAAGAACGAAATGAAAGAAACACACTCGTTCACGAAAAAGACAGGAAAATCTTATTTATGTGAAGTTTTTTTTTTTTTTATTCTGGAAGAAATATTCTTATTTTTACTATATTTCTATCTCTGTAGAAATAAGAAGTTGAAAATTAAGATTTTAGAATTTATAATTTAGCTGATAAAAATTATCAAATCTTACTTATATTTTATTAAGAATCTAAATCGTTTAGTAACTAATTCTTAATTAATTTAATAAAACATAAAAGTAATTATTTTATTTTTTTTTATTTTCATATCAAAAATAATTTTAAGATTTATTAGTAATTTCAATAAGAAATCTAGAGTTAAGACTGTATTATTAGAAAATTTTCTCATTATTATTGAAAAATTTTCTCATTAATTAATCAGGAATCTAGAGTTCAAAACTCAAATGTGACCTATTATTAAGAATTTTTCTCATTAATAGGTATTCGTGTATTATGTTAAGGCTTATTAGTATTTTCCCTAATTATTTTGTATATAAAAATATGTACTACCATCGTTCTTGATAAAGTAGAAGGGAAAGTCAAGTCAAGTCAATCTCTGGTCAAACGGTTCACAAAGTAGCCAGATCAGATGACCTCAAGGCAGGCGTCATTCAAATGGCGGATAAGATAATCGACTCACAAATCGAGTAGACCACCCACTCGTTTAGACCCACCTGCCCCCGGACCAATATAGTAACAAATTTTGAATGGTAGCCGACCGAGTAAACCACTCGGTCGGGCAGCCTAACTTGCTTTACTCGGTCGGGCAACCTAACTTGCTCAGCCCTACTGCAGAAGCAAACAACAAACGAACTAGACAAACTAATCGAACGGAATAAATGATGAATGGTAGTCGACCAAGTGAACCACTCGGTCAGGCGGCCCAACTTACCCAACCCTACTGCATAAGCAAATGCCGAACAAACTAAACAGACCAGTCGAACGGACAGAGCAGAGTGATCGTTCAACTCTGAACTCATCTATCCTCTTTGTCGCTTAGTGCAACAAATAACAGAATATTCGTTGTCAGAAGACATGCACTATCATTCCTTGTACGGAAGAAGCTTTCAAGTCTGACATGTACGGATAGCGCGCTCAATTATGGAAAGTTCATTAAGGAAAAAGAATTAAGTGTCATAAATGTCTGCACTATTTAAGAAAAACTATTGATATGCGTGTCAAGGATCGTTTGTGTATAAATAAGGTCTCTCACAAACCGCGGAGGTATGTAATTTTTTATCTTTTCGAGATCTCCTTATTTCTCTACAAGCGTTGCATTAATTTGAGCGTCAGAAGACCAAATACTAGGACTCCCTTTCTATTCCCCGATTTTGTCGCTAACATCCTTTTTTAGTTACTCGTTCGTGCACAGGATTTAGAAGGTCTCTGAAGAGCTACACACCCATTTTTTGGTGACTTTCTTCAGCTACACATGGATAGGTGCATCCTTGGTGTCCGTCCTCACATTTGCAAGCAGAAACAATTCTCTTTAATCCCACATCTTAGGATTAACAACACCACGAGCGAAGAAACTTTTAAATATACTTTAGGTCAATGACATTAAAAAAATATACCTTTCTAGATCTTTTAGCTAAAATCAAATGTAATATCTATTTTTATTAATATCATACATAAAAAATTAAATTATTTTTTTATGAAAGTGTCCATGTGTGTTATGGCTAGTTTATATTAAAATTCTTTAAGCCATGACACCAAAGATTTTCATAAAAAATACATGAAAATTTTAACTTGAATTTTTTTTTAAAAAAATAGTTAATATTTTCTTGACCAGATATGTATAGCAATGACACGTAGGTGGATGAGATAATTGTGTGAACATTAATCATGTGACTTTGGAGTTTGTATAGTTTTCTAATCCAAAGGTGTCTATGTGAGTTTTCTTGAGTAAGAAAGGTGAGAAAGAGATTTTTTAATTTTATTAAAAAGTAAAGAAAGGAAAGAAAATGTGTTAAAATGATAAATTTAATTTTATAATTTTCAAGAAAAGAGAAGCCTCTTTTTTTCCCTTTTATTGAAATAGAGGGGAACAGATATCGTTCTATTAAAATAAGTACTTTAGTCTTTAGAGGTACGCATGTACCCAAAATTTTAAACAAATTTGAATTTGGCACGACAAAAATCTAGCAAATGTAAGATAGTAATAGATATTCAAAGGATTATGTCTAATAACTGAATTTAAACATACTTTAACTTGCAAATACCTATAAACCCTTAGATATACTTATCCATTCGAGTCAAATAACTTCGAGTTCAAATACTTGTTCATCATCCAAACTGAATGTGCATTAAACAAGCACCGATAGCATATATTTTACCGGATATAAATCTCAACAGTATCCAAAGATACAGATGCTCAAGCTGCTGCTACAGATGATTCAAGCTATAAACACCTCAAAGTTTTCGTGAGTTTGCCCAGGGCATTTAAAGGGGGGAAAATAACAATATTTGATTACCTGTGTAACAAAAAAAAAATAATAAAACAATGTCAATCAAAGCAGAGACCATACAAGTGCGATGTTTCAACAAATTCAACCTTGCCACTTAAAACATGCAAGCCATCCGGAAAAAACAGTAAAGGAATTAGAATACCTATCAAGTGATTGGATCATACAGTTGGCATCGAAGTAGAAAGAACAACATATGACAAGTAGTGAAGAGCATCCTGAATCTTCTCAACCGCGCTTGTTTTGTCATCTCGAAGGTGATTTGTTATAGCCTTTGCCTTTTCCTGCATTGAAGATTGCACGAGGCCAGGTTTTTCAGAAGAAACACTTTGTATGGCAGCCAGATATGCTTCGAGTATATCTGAGATTCCTGGAATAAATACAGACAGATGCTATTAGAAAAATCCAAATGTCAAACTAGAGCCGACTAAAATTTGTTAGAACAAATCTATTACATCAGTATTTACTAGCAGTTTCAGATATTGATCAGCAAGGACGTCAATGGCAAGTGTACTAAATAAACGTCCATTGACCCTAGTATTCTCCGAGAAGGAAAAGGAATGGATTGGGTATACGCACTATATATAAACCATATATGGTGAAAACTTGAAGAAACAAAGTTACAAACAAACAAACCCATTCAGCCCAATGTTTTATTTGTTTGTTTGTCTTTCCCATACATGTTTTGGGTTTGGGTTTTCAGATTTTTTACAATCCAAAATATCATGTCACGTTTTTTTAGCAAAAACATGAGTCAACCCAATCCAACTCTTCTGCCCTTATACCCACCATGTGCATAGACACACGCACACCAAAAAAAAAAAAAAAAACTATATGGTTGGCCTTTTTCAGATATGCAAGTATTTCAATAGCAAAAACTCAGAAACAAACTCAACGAAATCCATACATAAAGACTCACCTGTAATAAAACTGTTAGAAACTGTGTCCATATCACCAGACATTGACTGGACCTTGTGCCTTATGATCTTAGCTTTTGAGACAGAATCTTCAGGCCATTCAATCCTCAGAGTATCATCATCTACTTCTTCAGTCTTTGCTTTGTTTGCATTAGAAATGAGTGATTTTCCAAGAACCAGCATATGAGATACTGCAGAACAACAGAGTTCTGATAGCCTCTGGCATGGAAAAGTAATGAATCAATGACTTGTCACAACATAAAATGAGTATTGGGTCAAAATAAACAGTTAACACATCTGTATACATGAATACACTCTGAGTTGACAGTTTCAAGTCTATCAGTAGCTCGTTGTATTATATCATTCGCAGCAAGTCCCCCAAGAGCAGATGCAAACCTGTACAAGCAATTCTGCCCTAGTATCAGAGAAGAGGAAGTAGGAAATTTATCTTCATAGGATTCACAAACTAGAAGAATAAGCCATAATCTTAGATATTTAAGCCTCAACCAAACATATTGTATAAAGATAAAAAAGTGATGTTTAGAAAACTGGAACGAGAACAGAGACAAATAGAAACAGTTCTTGTTAAGGAACAGCAGCTCAACAAAAACAACAAGAGAAATGAAAATAGGAAGCAGGCTCCATATACTCGAAGTATGAAGTGAGATAACAATTTATATATAAGCACACTCCTAAAGTAATTGAATACAGAATACTAGAAAAATTACGATGCATGAGAACCATCCTATTCCCATTTTTTTAATTGAACTTGAACATTCATTTTCTCTATAGTTGATGCCATCTTCAAATCAAGGATTAAAAGAAATCAGTTTAAAATTAGTTTTATTGCATAGGACACATAGGTTGTCCTTTTTACTTTTTCACTCTATCAACACAATGGTCTCTGTCAGTAGTCTTCAATCCCAAAAGGAGAAAACTTAAACCAGGAAAGCAATTCAAGAAACCAATTAATCGCTTGTTCCAAAACAAATCAGAGCTTACAGGTAGTACACTAGTGCACCACCAGCATTGCAATTCACATCCTAGCCTAAGGTTTGACTGATGTGTGGATCCTTGAAAAACAATAACACAAGTACAGGAGAAAAGGAACTTGAAACCATAATGGAAAGTTTAGAATTATTTAGCACCCTGAATTTTGTTCATGAGAATAATATTTTAAACAGAATTTTGCAAGAATATCAAGACTAGCAAACCTTATATGAAACAAGAAAATAATTCCTACACAAACAAAATTAGCACTTAATCCAAACAGATCTACCAAGATATATGCTCTTAAAAAATCTGTCTAGTTGTGTACAGTTTAATTGACACCAAACATGCAAAGAAAAAAACGTAACAATCGATCAGAAAGTAATTGACTGAAGATATTTACTTTGTCATTTTGAAGAACATAACATGCATCGAAGAAAAATGCACCAAGCAAAATTTCAGAATAACAATGCAACAACTCTACTGCCATAAATATTTACCAACTTTTAGGGAGTCACCGAGTCACTAATCACGACTATGGGTTTTCCAAGGTTTTTGCCAGTTGAATCCAAATCAAATTTTAACTCAGCATGACAGAATATTTACTGGACATATTGCAAGTTGCACTACTGCAAAATGGAGCGCGATAACATGTTATGTATTTCCTATCATGATTAGATAAGTAGCAGAAAGTTCACTATTAGTATTCCTTGCTACTGAATTTACAACCGTCATTAATTTTTTTAAATATTATTTCTTGCATTAAGCATTTATTATGCATTTCTTTCCTGGTGTACAATATGCTATCCTGTAATGTGTATGAAAACGGATGCAAAGTAGAAACTTAATACCATGGATGTCACTAAAATTTAACTAGACAAAGGGAAATCAGTTACTTTTTCTATACTTGGCAAATTTTTCTTGCTGGTGCTGTTCCTTACATCATCCTTCTTTTGGTTAAGTAAGGCAGATACAGTATAATCAAATAATAATGTAGCTTTTAGTAAGTCATAATTGATTAGTAAATGCAGCTGAAATAGTTGCTCTTTTACTGTTTTTATCACCATACCCTGATGCAATTTCAGCAGCCCTCCTAATACTTGCTTCACACAACTTTTTCATCTCAACATCACTATCACCAGCTGATGCTTCGATATACTTCCCTTTATTTGAATCTGACTCATTTTCTTCAACAACAGTTCCCAGACTGAAAATTTGCTGGATCTGCACCAGTTTATCATCATAAAAGGACTTCTCTTCCGCTGAGAGTTTTATTCTTCTTCTGTTAAATAGCATTGCATGATGGCTTGACAAAGCTTCAAGTTCCTGCAACCAACCAAATCTATTGGTAAGTAACCTGCAAGTATAAATTTATTGTTTGTCAAGCTTTAAGTTTCTACAACCAGATATAAAGGAAAGAAATAACTGCAAGTATAAACTATTTGTAACGATACCATATAAATATACCTCAAGCAAATCAGGGCCTCCATATATGTAAAAACACCTATCAAATGTCACTTCCTCAAACTGTTCCTCATCATCATCTTTGCCCGCCTTGTCAGCATCCTTGTCAACATCAAAACCAGTCTCTGTCATGAGCAGCTCTATGGTTTCCTTGCCAACACGCTCAAGCACCTGTATCCCCTTTGTGGTAAAAGTTTTCCCAGTCTATAATCCAAAGTCCAACAAAAAGAGATTTACCCATGAAGAAATATCATCAAGGATATACAATTAAATAATTTAACATTGCACATTAGTCAATCATGATAAAACAAACCTCTATAATTGAGGGAGCAAGGGAAGTTGCTTTGCTAGGGAAATCTCCCTGTTGAAAAGACTCAGCAAGACCTGCAGCTGAATGCTCCAACCTAAAAAAAGTAGTCCATGTCAAGTGCAAAACCATTTTGAAAATCAACATACCAAATTCAGATTAGTTCCTGGATTTAGGAAATAAGGTGCACAAAATGCGTCCAAATTGATTAATTACAATAGTAGAAACTTGAGTTACAAGATTCCGAAAAAAACTTCTAGCAAAGTATGTACTTAAATTTCTAAAATTCACATCATAAACTTTTCAAGTAATTCTAGTGAACTTGAAAACCCAAAAAAATTTAATGTATGAAATGATATGCAAATGCAAATGAACGTTCAATCACAAACAATCACACATATGAAACACTAACAAATTTCATAATCTTCGTCATTAAGTGGTTGAAGCCAGCAGTGTGATTCTTCAAGTGACAGATCTTGGTGCTACAATTTGGGTCAAAGTGGGCTAATTTTGATGGTTCCAATTTAACTGAAGTAGGTTGATCTAAATTTCAACACAAACAGAATCGTAGTCAGTCAAGCTTCTTAAATAACATCATGACTTGCAAGATTTTATTTCTTCCAGCTTATTTGTAATGTCCTACAGCATGAAATCAGAGTAGAACATCAAATACTTGTAACAAATGTCATGAAATCTTAGGATAGAGTGATAGATAACAGCTAAAACGTATACACAACGGTGTTTGCTAATGATTGATCCATTTGCATTCCTTAGCTCCTCAATAAAATCTATTGGTTGGCTTCTAAGTATACTCTTTTTTTAAATAATCTAGATGAACGGTGAAGATTATAAGTGCAAAAAAACTACCTGCTGACCAGGCTTGAGCCCCCTCTCAAGGCATTACCTAGAGCACTCCATGCTCCTGAAGCAAAAGTTTCCATTGAACTGTCAAACACCTTCAGACCCTGGATAAATTGGAAAGAAGGATATGAAATTCTTCAACTCGATGCTAAATCTCTGCTGGCTTTTCACGTGGATGATAAATCACGCAATACATGCTACTAAAGAAACTATTAACCAGGATGTTGAGGGGAGACATACCACATAAGTCATTGACCTTCTTAGCCATGTCCTTTATCTCCTTTTCGGCTTTCTTTATACTAGTAGAA
>JBAMIB010394547.1:0-10537 GCA_037177415.1 Kaempferia rotunda | reverse complement strand
AATTATTTAGTTTATAAACTTTGATTATTATTATTTTAATTTCCTCTCCTCATTTTATTCTTTCTCCTAATTATCTATTTGAGTTTTTTTTTATGTTTTTCATAAATTTTTTATTTTTTTATTTTTTTTATTTTTTTCTTCCTTTTTTCTGTGTTTTTCTTTTTTTTTGTTTTCCTCCTTTTTTTTTTAATTTTTAATTTTTTGATTTCCCCCCTTTTTTCCCATTTTGTTTTAAATTTTTAATTTTCATTTTTTTCAATTTTTTTCCCCCCAACCTAACACTACTATTGACCTTGGCGCCGTCGGAACCACAAAACTATTATTGTCTGAGCCACAAAACTGTTATTGTCGGTAGGATTAAGAATATTTTAAATCCATCTGATTAGATTTTATTCAAAATATTTATGGATAATTTCATCCTCTTATTCTTAAATTCATTAATCAAACATCTAAATTTTAGAAATAATTTTATTTCTTTATTTCTAAACCTCTAAATTAAACGGCACTTAAATCATATATTATTAAATAAAAAAAATATGTGATCCAAGTATGATTTCAAAATATCTATCAATAATAAAAATTAAAGCTTTATTTAAAAAAAAATCGTCGTCATCATCCACGTGTTCATGTTTCCATTCAAGTAAACCGCATCCAATCGAGTCATTTTCTTCCGGACTGTATCTGAAACCCTTTGTGTGTTCGTTGACCGTCCACTCTCTCAATTTAATTAATCGTGAACCACGTGCTCATTTGAGCCCTACAAATACTGCCCTGTAATGGAGACACCCTGCAGAAGAAGCTATCCAATCTCAGATCAAAAGAAAAGAAGGAACTAAAAAATACTTAATAATAATAATGGCTTCTTCGACTATGATTGTTGCTGGCAACAGATTGAAGATTTCTTCTTCAACTTCCACATTCTACTCTGTTCCAAGGATCCTACCTCCAAAATCTTCTCTCAGGTTCAGAGCTCAAGCATTCAGCATCGCTGAAACCTTCTCCTCCTTGAGAAGACAGGAAAAGGTAATCTATTTCCTTGCTATCATAAGTAAAAACTAGGTACAACTTTTTAATGGCTTTAATGGCGTTCAGGTTGCGTTTATTCCTTACATCACTGCTGGAGATCCTGATCTATCAACGACAGCAAAGGCTTTGAAGATGCTGAGCCGCTGTGGTGCTGATATGATTGAGTTGGGGCTGCCATTCAGTGACCCTGTGCTGGATGGACCTGTCATTCAGGTTCTTAATTAATCCTTCATCAATTGGATCATTGATTCTCGAAACTTTTCACTGAGTGAATGCTTTCTGTAGGCATCCCATAAGAGGGCGTTGGCTAGCAAGACTAGTCCCAAGGCAGTCATCTCCATGTTGAAGGAGGTAATGCATGCAAATTAAGCAGCACTGCCTCTGGAATTTCAGACAGACATCTCATTTTGCAGAGCTTTTAAACTGGCAATCCTTTGCAGGTCGTCCCACAGATCTCTTGCCCAATTGTGGTATTCTCCTACTACAATATGATATTAAGCTACAAGAGCGAATGGTTCTTGTCTGCACTGGAAGATGCTGGTGCACAAGGCATGATGTTTGCTTTCACCGTTCTTCTTCTTTTTTCATGATGGCGAACTGCACTCCTTAAACATGTGCAATGTGTTGTTGTTCTTCAGGGCTTATTGTGCCGGACCTTCCTTTCGAAGAGAGTGCAGCTCTGAGGGAAGAAGCTCTTAAGAAAAACATTGATATGGTAGGTTCTAATGATCTCAAATTCATAGTTCTCGAAACCTGACTCAAGCTCTTAACTGCCCAAATCGTTTTCCTGATGTGCAAATTAAGGTTCTGCTCACTACCCCAACCACTCCAAAGAAGAAAATGGAGGCCATTGCCGATGCTTCAGGAGGATTCCTGTACCTCATAAGCTCGGCCGGAGTTACTGGTGCTCGTCCTACGGTGAACAGCCAAGTGCAGTTTCTTCTCAGGGATATCAAAAGGGTAAGAGGACGAGGCCAACTAGATCTCTATGCAAAGAAAAACTAATTTGACAGTTCAAACTCTTTCACAGGCATCCAAGAAGCCTGTTGCAGTGGGCTTTGGAGTATCAAAACCACAGCACGTCCAACAGGTCAGGGACTCGATCGAATGCATTATTGCGCTGGATGATAAGCTCGTCCATCGTTGACACTGCTGGTATGGATTTTGCAGATCTCTTCGTGGGGAGCCGACGGCGTGATCGTTGGCAGCGCAATCGTTAGACTGTTGGGCGAAGCTCAGTTTGCAGAGGAAGGATTGAGGCAGATGAGATCCTTCGTGAAGTGTCTAACAGCTGCGCTTCCTTCAAGAAACCCTGCGCTGGAAATGATCGAGCACGACTCCAACTTCTTCCAGGAGGATGAGTTTTTGGGGAGCAGAGTAGTCTCACCCAAAGTCAACCGTGCTACCGCATCGACGGCTTTGACTTAGTTACATCTCCCATAAGATCACGGACCGAGCGGCGGCGTTTACGAATGCACGAAATTGTCAATCGTGTAAAACAATGAACAAATTAAAGAGACGAGATTGGATAGAAATGTGATGAAATAATTAAATTATTGTTTAATTTGGTTTGCCTATAAAAAGATAATTTATAGATACATTAAAAAATTTCATAAATTGATAGAGTAATAAAGAAATAAAATATTATAAAATTTTGTTAATTGATAGAATAATAGATTAACGAAAGAAATAATTAACATGACCTAATTTTATTTTAACGTAATCATATTGAAAATATATACAAGGTTTTTAAATTTGGGTTGTAAATTAGACGGTCAGCATTAAATTTTCCACTATATTTTTAAATTTTGAAAAAAAAAAAAAATTCTCAACTCATGGTCCAATCAGAGCCAGCTTGGATCTACAACCCTCAAGTGTTAACTAATTTAAGTTTGTTTTTAAATTAATTGATAAAATTTTAATCCAATTGGTTTAAATTATTTGATGGAGTGGATCAAGTTTTCAACCCAAATTAACAACTATATATTTTAACATTTAAATTTTCTATCGTCAGCCAAATTTAATTAAGATGAAACCAAAATTCTATTCTTAAATTAAGATCATGATCAAACCGAATTCAATCTATCTATTAAAAAAGATTTATTTTATAGATTGATTTGATTTGCAAGTAACCGATCAAAATTAAACTAAAATTCTGTCCTCACTGTAGCACAAAATCTTGATAGAAATTCTAGATGCCATAACTTTTTTTTTTTCAATGGCAGAAGCGTACAGTTTGCCTCTATATGCATGAGCAAGCAATTGATAATTTGGATGTATATTTTATAATAAATGTGAAGCACAAGCTCATTTTAGAGTATAAATCTATAAATAACCTGGAGAAACCAGAATCCAATTTCAGAGGAAGAGAATTAGTAAGAAGAAGAAGAAGAAGAAGATGATAATGGCTTCTGCAAGTGTGGCTGTGGCTAGCAACAGATTGAAAATTTCTTCAACAGATTGTGTATTATACTCCATGGCAGAGAGACAAGCTCCAAAGTCTTGTCTCAGACTCAGAGCTCAAGCATTCAGCATTTCTGAAACCTTCTCCTCTCTGAGAAGACAGGAAAGGGTAAGTAATTAAGCCCTGGCTCTGAAAATATTTCTTCCTTTGTTTGGGTTGGTCAGTTCGGATGATTGGGCAGATCTAAGTTGGGTGATGCAATACAAACTGCCGGAAATGAGTTTTAATGGCGCTTTTAATGATGTTTAGGTTGCATTTATTCCCTACATTACTGCTGGAGATCCTGATCTCTCAACAACAGCAAAGGCTTTGAAGATGCTGAGCTGCTGTGGGGCTGATATAATTGAGTTGGGGTTGCCATGCAATGTCCCTGTGTTGGATGGACCTGTCATTCAGGTTCTTAGTTAATCCTTTCTCAGATAGATCATTGATTCTTGAAACTTTTTTATCGACTAAATGCTTTGATTTGTGTAGGCATCCCACAAGAGAGCCCTGGCTAGCAAGACAAATCTAAAGGCAGTCTTCTCCATGTTGAAGGAGGTAATGCAGACTAGTGTTTCAGGAAATTCAGGCAGCCATCTCATTTCGCAAGCTTTTAAGCTAGAAATCTTCTGCAGGTCGTCCCACAGATCTCTTGCCCAATTGTTATATTCTCCTATTATAATCTGATTTCAAGCTCCAGAAGCCAGTGGTTCTTGTCTGCACTAGAAGATGCTGGTGCACAAGGTGATGCAATGGCCATGATCATGTATACACTCCTTAAATTTGAATCCTTGTGTTATACAGGAAAAATTAAAAAAAAATTGTATGTTGTTCTACAGGGCTTATTGTGCCAGACCTTCCCTTTGAAGATGGTGCAACTTTAAGGCGAGAAGCTGCTGAGAAAAATATCGATATGGTAGGTTCTCATCTCCATTGCCCTCAGGCTCGTGCATCTGATTGATTGGAGTCTAATTAAATGTGTAAAAGGTTCTGATAACTACACCTACAACTCCAAAGAAGAAAATGAAGGCTATTGTTGACGCTTCTGAAGGATTTGTGTACCTTGTAAGCATTCATACAAAGCCGATTGATCGATCAATAAGATACTGATTGAATTGATGGAGCAACATTCATAACCAAGTTTTCTTCCTCTCTGGCCTCACAGGTAAGCTCTGTTGGGGTTACTGGCGCCCGCGATACCGTGAACAGTCAGGTACAATTTCTCCTCAAGGAAGTTAAAGAGGTGAGTCTCCAAATCGATTACTGAAAAGAATAATGCCTTCTGCTTAGTAATTTTGTAGAATCAATCACTAGGATCAAATGCTGCATATGAAGTTGTATAACCTTTTTCACAGACGTCTCCGAAACCTGTTGCAGTGGGGTTTGGAGTATCAAAACCACAGCACGTCAAGCAGGTCACAGTGACTCGAATGAATTGCAGTACTTGATGAACTCATTACTCATCCATTGTATTTCTAGGACACCAATCAACTCTGCTTTGCAGATTTCATCATGGGGAGCTGATGGCGTGATCGTCGGCAGCGCGATCGTCAAACTGTTAGGCGAAGCAAACTCGAGAGAAGAAGGATTGAGGCGTGCGGAGTCCTTTGTGGCATGCTTAACTGCTGCACTTCCTTTAGGGAAGAATGAAAACTAAAAGATATTTTATGGTATTTGACAAGCATTTTTAAGGTATTTGTAAATATTGAATTTGGGACTTAATTAGGAGAATGCTGTAAAATGGATATATTCTAATATGAAGCGAAAATTCTGATAGATAAGTTTTGGGCGTGTCTAATAAATGTCGCAATTAAATACATATATTAATCAAGAAAAAGAGGAAAAAGATTTTAGCTAATCAAGATTAAATAAATAAATAAAATAATATAGTAGGCGATTTAATTCAATATCATAGGAAAATTTACATCGTTTACCTACTTAATAGAAATTTAAAATAAACAAAAAGTACTTAAGTAAAAAAATAATAATAAAATATGTGATGTGGTTAGAATCTACCCGCCATATCTTGGATCGACGATGCAGCAATAGAAATTTACTTTGCACTATGGAGCAATGACGTCAACACTTTCTCATTTCTTCTTCTGACGTGGCTGATTTTACAAAGAATAACATGTGCTAAAAGGCTGGTTGTGAGTTTCCTCAACGAGGTCCTTCAATCTCTAAGTAGTATAATCCAAATAAGAAATGAAAAAAAAAAAAAAAACAGGTGAGATAATAGAGAGAATAACCTCTCTCACACAATGAGAGAAGTTTAGATCTCCCGGAGAGAAACCTCAGCAAAGCCGATTGTAGACTTTAAAGGTTCGGTGTAAAAAAAAATCCAGTGTATTCATGTAAAAAATAATAAAATTGACGTTATAAAAATAATTTCATCAACAAAACAAGTAAATTGAAATTTATAATAATCAACAATATTATATTCTAGATTGCTAATAATCAATATAATTACATCATAGAACATGTAAAAGAACTATTACAATGAACTATGAAAACTAATCTTCTTATATTTTATCTGTAAAGTCATCAATTAATCTTTCATAATTAAGTTTTTTTTTATAGAAACTCACTCTCAGTCAAAATAATAGCTAATGCATTCAATCTTATTTGAGTCATGGTTGATTTCAAACAAGATTTCAACAATTTAAATTTATAAAAAATTCATTATGCAAATGTAATAGTCACCGAAATAGTTAATAATATCCTATATGCAATAACTGAATTTGGTAAGCAATTCATATTTGTCAAAAAATTAATATTTCACTTGTTGTTTTTGTTTGTTTTAATAGAATATGCTGTGTGATTTTCAATTTGTAATAAAAGTAATTTTCATCCAAATATGAATCATCTTGTCTTGTACTCTCTTTTCATTGTAGTTTTTTTCCAACATTCTT
The DNA here is from genome assembly GCA_037177415.1 of Kaempferia rotunda. Lineage (NCBI taxonomy): Eukaryota > Viridiplantae > Streptophyta > Magnoliopsida > Zingiberales > Zingiberaceae > Kaempferia > Kaempferia rotunda. The sequence goes on along the minus strand of JBAMIB010394547.1, from coordinate 4,153 downwards.
ACAATGACCTTTCAAGTCCTCATCAATCAATGAATATAACTTTTTAGCTGTGAAAAAGAATCTAAAAATATCTTCATATTCCTTATATTGTTCAAACATTTTTTTTAATGACTCAATTATTTGATCTATTATATATAGGAGATAATGAACTATAAAAGATTCTTCGATAAATTGTTGAAGTATTTTGGAAGACTCAAATGTAATTTCATCAAAATATTTTTTTCTATATATTTGTCTAATTTTAGGAAAAACATGATCAATCTTCATTGTTGAAGCAAATTCTTCTGCGATATTGATGGCTTGTCTAGTTCCAAATTCTCTATATTCCTTGGTTATAGTAATGGTAATAAACACATTTTCAGATTGTAAGTCTTTGTTAATAATGTTAACTTACCCAATATGTTATACTAAATAACCATGCCCACTAAAAACTCAAAATTTTCAAGTTCAATTATTGCTAAAGACAACCTCACGTCTTATTTTAAAGTCAATGTTTTTTTTTCTTCTGCAACTTGAAGTAAAGCTTCTTTGATTTGTTGAGCTTGAAGTACCACTATTTTCACACTTTAATACGACTTTTCCACTGAGTGATTAAGAATGGCTCTAGAGTTAAACTTTTACCGTCAGATGATCTATCAAAACCTTCCACCTCTTTATAGAATGAGAAAATATTCTATAAATTCATTGTACTACTCCAAAAATATCTTTCACTTTTCTACAAGAATTTTCAATATCACAAAGTGTAAAATTCAAACAATGACAACCACATGGAGTGTATAATGCTCTAGGATTTATATCGAACAATTTTTTTTTGTACGGCTTGGTGTCTCCCTTTCATATTTGGTTCATTATCATATCTTTGCCCTCTCACATTATTAATATCAAGATCAAAACTTTTCAACACATTTTGTAGTTCTTCAAACAACCCATGTCATGTTGTATCATTCACTTTCAAAAATCCTAAAAAGTATATTCTTCTACTTTCTTTGGGCTTGTAGAAACAACAACACATCATATAACCAAAGTCATTTGCTATTGGTTACTAACATCACGAGTGCAATCAAGTATTATAGAAAAGAACTTAGCTGATTTAATGTTTTGAAGAATATAACTCCTGATTTCAGAAGCTAACAGATATATCAATTCATTCTGAATTTTGTGGCTAAGATAGGATGATGTGTATTTCTTTCAAAATGCTCCTTCATCACTGAGTACCACTCAACAATTATCTCAATAGCAACCCTAAAGTTTCCATTATTATTATCATAAAGCATTTCATTACTATCGCAAAATACTATGTTTTGTATACAAAAAAGCTCACAAGTGAAATTAATCAGTGTAATATCTTCCTCCAATGCTCCTTTGCATTCTTGATTTGATCTTGAATAGCACAATCAATTGTTGTACCCTTCACCAACTTTATATTCAACTCTTACGAGCTAGTATAATAATTGACATGCTCAATACTTATTTAATATTCTTTAAGTCCACTACTAACATGCCCCCAATCATAATATGCCCCATTTGCCAGTTGGCTTGGTTGAGACCCTTTCTAAACAACTTGCAATAAAATTAAAATGCTTTATCAAGTTCTTTTGAATAGACCACCAACCAATCTCTATGGTATTTTAACCATTTGGCAAAATCCGAGTGTAAACATCCGAAGAGAATAGTCTATTTGATATATTTTTGGGACCTTTCCATGTTAATACATCTTTTATAGGACTCTTTTCCACTAATTAATCCTTTAACTTGGGATCTAAATTCTCTCAGTTTCCAAGATAAAAAATGTCAAGTGGAATCGATGAACTTGATTCTCCATTCATTGCATTGATAACATCATCCTTATTTTGTGAATAATTATTTTCAAAGTCTAAGTTATCACCACTTTCATTGCATTCAATCTGATTCATATTTTCCTCTATATCATTTTCAACGACTAAACTTTCATATAATTCATTACAATTATTTTATTTTTCCTCTTCATTACCCAAATCTTAAGTGATGAACTTTTTGATTCTTTGACAATAAATCTGCCGATTATCCCTCTTTGAGACTCAATAAATTTTTTAACTTTTTTTGTTTTTGCTTATCGTGTTCTGATAGATACTTCTTAGTAGAAGACATTCCAATTTTCTATAAACAAATCAAGTTATCAAACAATCATTTATTATAGACATTAGACAAATGCTTATTATAAAATGCTCATTTTAGCTTTAACGATGCTAAATTAGAATTTAAACAACTAACTTTTAAGAAACCTTTAAAATTTTCAAACTTTGCATTTCACTTCCAAAAATCATATATTAAATTTCCAAATATTGTATTTGACAATTCTAATGCATTGACACTCCAAAATCAAATTATTCAATGCTAAAACACGTGAAAATTCTCCGAATAAATGATTTGAAATTTCAATATTTTCAAATATCATCTAAGCTCATTTTCACAATCCAATCCAAAAAGCCTACTTTTGAATTGAAACAGCTAAAACAAAGTTTAATTGGCAACAAAAATTCTACCTTGACGCTAGGTTCGAGTTGAAGCGGACAACTTCTAGAGCAAAAGCTTCAATATCTACACAATAGCACAATACAACTAAACTTATCAGTAATCAACCACAGCTCAAAAGTTTTGAACCAAAATCAAAGACGTTAACAAGCTAGGGTTTTTCTCACCTAGCAAAGCAAGTTTGAAATTTCACTACCTAAAGGCGAAAATAAACCCAAAATCTCGTAAAAGACACATACCTAAGTTGCACAATGGTTAGCAACAACGAACGAGGCGGTGAACACGACATAGATCCGTGATGATAGTGACGGGTTGAGCTTGAAGTTGAGGATTTGTATGCAATTTTGGTACCAAAACATAGCCTAAGCCGAGCTCTATCCAAAATCGTGGTCAATTTTTAGTTCTCGACAACCAACGGCTTGAAGTAGTGGTGAGCGAACCTACAAAATATACAGTAAAGAGTTGAATAAGATGAATATTTTAAAATATATATAATAAAAAAAATAAATGTTACTCGTAATTATTTTATTTAATACATTTTGCTTTTATTTTAGCTATAATTACAATACGTATTACAGTCGTTTTTCAGTGAGCCTTTAACATATATAAAGTAAAATATGAAGTTAATTAACATTTAATATTATAAAAATATAATCAAATAAAAAAATAAATATTATCAATAATGATTTGAATACAACACGTTTAGTTGTTTTGATGGCAAAAATATCAATTAACCTTGTATAATCAAGATACTCAACTATTTTCTTTTTAATAGACATATCGCCAATTTATTTTATCTTTCTTGTAACATGGTCGATCAAATATATGTTTTAATCAACTTCAACTTGGAAAAACTCTTTTATGCAGATGCCAGTGTAACTGACTAATTGTAACAATAAATCATTGTAGCCTCCCGTGGCTAATCCTTGTACTCAATCCTTTGTACGACTTCAAGTCAAATTATGCCAATCCTTATAGCCTTTCGTAGCTAATTGACTAATTGTATTCATGCCGTTGTGATTTATGAACAACTTACAATAAAAGCAAAATATTCTAAGGAAGATAAACAAACTAGCTATTTTAAATCCTTTTCCCTCCATTTGGTAGTATAAATGGAAGTATTCGTTCATAATACAATGCATCAAAATATTTACTAGCTTTATTTTTAGGAAACAGATGTCATCAATTTAGTCAAACATTTTCCCATTAAAAAATCTATTAACTTTTGATTATTTTTTTTTTCATTTTTAAGAATAATCAATATCCAAATGTGAAGGAATCCCTTGGGGTCTATAGTTTTAGTTTGAACATAACAAATATTATCATTATCTTCTTTATCCAAAAAAAAATCCCTCCCACCCTCTAACAATTTGACAGTCGGCTATAAGTTGACCCTGTGATTTACCATCATTAACATAACGTGGATACAGCCTGTGAGGGCACCTAGGGTGAGAGTAATTTGATCTATCATAAGCATATCTAATTAGAAGCACAGAAACATTCACGAGAGGCCATTCAAGCCATCAAAGAGGGAGGGAACAAAAGGAAGCCCTAGTTTCTGGATGAAACCGAAAGAAAACGATACAAATATAAAAGCTGGACAGATCAAATAGAAATTTATCAAAATAGAAGATGAATCAAA
>JBAMIB010394530.1:0-10540 GCA_037177415.1 Kaempferia rotunda | reverse complement strand
AGCTTCACTAGGAGATCCCTTTCATTAGCTTTTCTTTCAAAGGAGTCAATAACCCATATTGAGATCATAGATGGATAAAAGTTTGGGGCATTCAATTCCTTGATGCATAATGCAACTTCCTTCTCATCCTTGACACTGGAGAAAAAATCAAGTTGATTTAATTGTAAAAGCTTTAAAATATTGCAATAAATGAAAGCAAACAACCATAAACCATTAATACATCTACAATTGCTACCAAATAATGGAAGTCCAAATTAACAACATATAAGAAAGCAATTAGTGTTCTTAAATTAAAAATGCATATAAAAGTGAACAAAGTATGACCAACTAAAAAATAGTTAGGCCGTTGAAAGGCTGCACGAACTAAATCGATCAAAAAAGATATATACATATAGAGATACACAAATGTTTGAAGCAACTTGACTATAATGGACTTGCAAGATATTAGGACCCTAATGTTAGGTTTAAGTTTGCTCCTAAACTAGTATTTATTCTACTATGGCATAATTCATTCAAGTTTGATCTACACATATCCCTGCAGGGCCTTCCCAGCTTTTATTCCCATATGCTGGTTGACTAGAACTGGCAAAAGGAACTAAATAATGCTCTAACATATCCAGAGAACCTCCTAACTATTTCTTGTTGGAGTGTTTTTTTTTTCTGATCCTAAGATTATTTAATATTTAGCAACTCAGTTTATCATGGGTAATGAGATCATAATCAAAATAACCTAATTTCTTGTAAAAGCAAAATTCCTTGTCCTACTGAGTATTTGGAATCCAATCTAATTCAGTTCATATCTACAACTTATGGGAACTTGTTAATTACATATTTCCAATACTTTGGTTTCACATCAGATCATGCTTGGAATTAAATTTGTTCGTTGCCAAAATGTATTCAAGACATTCTCTTCTTAGACCCTACTCATAAGAGAACTTATTGTCTTAACTTTGATCTACAAGACTATAGATCAGGATTATCATATTTGGAATTTCCTAAATCAAAAGCTTTAAAGGAATTATTAGAAACGTACTTGTTATTTAAAGATCTTTTTTCATGTTCAAGGTCAACAACCGAGGATTGTACAACAATTAATCATCATTAGCATCATCATCAACAAGCCATGTTTGTCCAAACTCTTTGGAGTTGAATACATAAATCTTATCCCTCCCGAGGTCAATTCAAAGCTATATCAATAGCAATATTTAAATTATTTACATCATTTTTTATTTCACTGACCAATTGATATTGCTATATCAATAGCAATATCATTTTTTTTATAGCTCTACCACTTATAGCTCCATATAAGTGGTAGATTCAATTTTAATCATTAGTCTTTCGACATATCCATGCTATCTCAATTTATTTTTCCTCACTCTATCATCCATTGGAGCTAAGCCTAATTTTTCTTGACTACAGTAGTTTTTAAATCTTTTCTAATGGCAGCACACGTCAACTTTAGCATATCTAACCAATCAAAATAAGAACTTGCAAAGATAACAATAATCCAAGACCTGGGCACTTATGATATTTGATCATCTAAGCTTTAGGTATCTGTGAATGGGTCTCTTCTTTATCATCGCAACCAGCCAAAGAAAACATATGCCCAGCTAATCATTATCCAACTAAAAGAATCCTCTAACCATGGGAATGGGATGAACCAAGCATAAATAAAGAGTTCTAGTAGTGGTCAAACAGATAATTCATCATAATAAGTATGAATAACATAGAATATAAAAGTTATCAATTTATATTTTAGATGTTTGCCAATATTGGTTACAAGTGTGGAAAGATTGAACAGAAGCATCATAAGATAAGCACAATGGCAGGCACAAAAAAGAAATGTTAATAGGATATCATATTGATAAAAATAACAAAGGATATCACTAAACATTGCAATCAGAATTTTTAGAGCAAATAAAATTATAAGAACATGACTGATGGAAAAAACCTGTAAAACTCTCTAATTGTTGAAATGGTTTTTTCTCGCAAGACTTCTTCTGAAAATGCTTTTGTTCCAGAAATTGCAGTTAGGCAGCTACTAGAATTGCCATATAATTGCCCACCAAGTAGGTCACTTGTTGTGGATCTTTCAAATGTATGGTCTGAAATTTTTACTTCTCCACTGCAGTATTGATTGTTCCAGTCTCGATGGCTTAGTTGATCATATGTCGCTCTAGGAGACCTTTCTACTGTATAAATAGAATTTGTACCAGATGACAATCTATGATGTTCACCAGCATTTGGAGAAATTTCAGGAGGTGGTGCATTAGATATTGACAGGTGTCCACGGACGGACATTCCCCGTGCTAGGCCACCTTGGGGACCAAGTGTAATAGAATCATCATCAGTAGACTTATGTTGGAGGGGAAGTGATGTAGTTCGTCCTTCAAACTGAGGTCTATCCTCTAACCGCGCAACTTGAACACCATAGCCACGAACCTGCGATGACAATGCACGATGACCACCAACCTGCTGATAACTTGGAGAGCTTAATGGAGCAGACCCACGAGAACCATAATCAGCTGCTTGACCACGTCTTGGGACACTACTAAAGACAGGGCCACGAGACAATCTGCTAGACTGAGCTTGCCTTTCTTGTACTGCATCTCTGTGAACCTCATCAATCTTCTTTGGGCCCTCAACTTTTCTCCTCTGTTGCCATTTATTCTTTCTAAGATCAATTGCATCTTTCAACATGAATCTTACACGAGAAGATAACTGTTGACTTGTTGAAAGCTTGGCCATCATGTCAAAATATGCATCCATATGTTCCTTTGCCTTAGGGTGATCTATCATTTCGCCAATTGTACTCATCAATTTGCACAGTGCTTCAATATCTTCCTCATCAGGATTTTGATTTTGATATTGACCCAGTAATTTCTTGATACACTCATGCATAATTCTCTCAGTTAGCATCCTCTCCTTATATAATTCTCCAATCAAACGTATATTACCTAACATGCGTCGGCGGGCCCGGAGCCTTTTCTCTTCCTTTTCCTCTTTGGACAGCTTGATCTCACCTTCATCTTCAACATTATTAGCCTCAGCCTGTTCTTTCTCCCCTCTTTCAAATTCCTCCTGGCATTTATTCAGGAGCAATCTTTTAAAAGTTATTTTCTCATTGGCTTCACTGAAATCTGGCAATGCGCCTGCTAGATGAAAACAGAAATTAGCATACATCTCACAGAAAGTTGGTTCCATCAAAGCCTTGTCAAAGATTTGTGAGATGATGCCATTAAGGGTTACCAGATTATCTATATTAACCTCCTCAACCAGAGTAAAGAGCTTTTCAAAATTTTGAGGAGTTAGCTTGTTAAGGATGGCTTTCAGTTGTCTTTGCTTTGCTTCTTCCTCATCAGACACCTTTCCAACTTCATATTTCTTCTCAGCTTGGTGCATTACCTTTAGGGGAGTCTGCGAAGAGGGAATCAAACCTCTTGCTCGTTGCCACCGATCTGCGGCATCAAGATTACCACGTTGTGTGCTTCCCTGAGATGCTGGAGATTGCATTGGCCCTGATAGAATTCCTCCAAGTTGGCTGGATGCCTGCCGAGGTAGATTCCTTAAAACAGCATGACTGCCACCTTGCCCAGGAGGAAGACTAATAGTGGCATTTCCATCACGACCAAAGGATGCATGTGATTTTTTCCATTTATCATCATCCAACTGCCCAACAGGACGGCGGTCTCCCCGAGAAGATGGTCGATCATTGATCCTCCTAGGACTTTGCAATGGTGACTCACCATTTCCTTGTGAAAAACTCAACAATACATCCAATATATCTGAACTTTTGTCAAAATCAACAGGAAGCTGAGTAAAATGTTGTGATAGAGTCATTAAGAAATCTCTCGAGTACTTCCAAATAGTGGCTTTGCAAGCATCTCCATCACGTTGCTTTCTTGCCTCATCAGCATCCTGCCCATATTTTGGTGATTTTAGCTTCGGAGTAGATACATCAACTGCATTTTCCCAGTCATCTAACTCAGGTTTATTCTGCAAATCTTCATCACTTGAAACCACATCCTTAGTAGGACATCCAATGCGTGTGATATTTGCAGCAGCTGTTGGACTATTTGAACTTTCTGACTTAAGAACAACCTCATGTTTTACCTCTGGTCCTTTGTATGCAGTGTAAAGATCAGATGCACATGCAGCATCAGCTTTAGAAAATATCTCCCTCCTATTCTTCTTTTTGCCAGCAGTGATCTTGGGCTTTGTGTTTTCTAACAAAGGCTTATTCTTTTGCCCCAAGATTGTTGAAGAAGTTAATCTATCACTAGGCAAATCAACTTTAGCATCTTGTTTATGTTCCACAGAAACAGATGGAATGGGGACAAGGACTGCTTCCATGCGTGCTCCACTACGATCAATTGAACCATCCTTGATGGGTTTCAGTTTGAGTTTGCTTGAGAAGGTATTGAGGTTGTCCTTGGCATCTCTTGCACCTTGAATATCACAATCAACTGCAGTTTCAGAACCAGTTGAGCTTAAAGATGCATCAGTAGAAGTAATTTGTTGATTCTGTGTCTTACTTTCCTGCAATACTGCAAAATCACTGCCATAGCTGTTAAGAAGTTTGCTCTCTACCTCGTCATGCTTGATAGATTTCCCTTTCAAACATTTTTCTTGTTTGTCGTCTTGTTTTAACAATGTAATGTTCTCAAATTCAGAAGGTATTGCAATAGTAGAAGATGAGTGTACTTTAGTTTTACTAAAATCTTCTAATGAATCATTTGCTGCTTCAAAGGATTCATTCTCTGTTAGTTCAGATCTGTTTTCTCTCCCAACATCCAAAGCTGCGCTTCCCACCCTCAAGTTAGCAGTCGGATAATAGGTAGGAATTCCACCAACTACATGATCCAGTGAAGTAGAAGCATGAGAAGATAGATTCTCTTTGTTAGATAAAACATCAGGTGCCGCAGAAGACAAATCGCCATAACCAACTGAAGCATCCAGTGATGCTTCCTTACCTGATATTTCTGGAAATGAGCCAGATGCCGCAGGCATTACCTTATCTACAACTGGCTCAGTAGCTCCAGTGTCTGTAAGAGTCCTATTTTCACATTTAGGAGATATCTTTACTCCTTTAGAAGATGCATCTAACTGCAAGAATTCAAACATATTTTTTCAGGACAAATAAGTAGCTAAAACAAGAATGCAATAGCACTAAGAACACACACCTGATGATGTTGTTGGGTGTTTCTAAAATCCCTCTTGCTTGTATTCCCGTGATTATCCCTTGAAGTATCACATCTTTGAGCATGTCCATTTTTTTCGCCATCATTTCCATCCAAAGCTGATCCAGATTCCTTATTTGGCATTTCCAGAGGCAGTGAAGCTTCAGAAAGCATGAACAGTTTTGAGTTAATAGGAATTGTAGTACTTATATCAGTGACAGGCACAGACATACTGACTGATGAACTGGAAGCCAATTTAAGCTGTTGGCTAGAGCCACCTGGATTGGTCTCTGTCCGTCTTTCATTAAGAGTAGTATCATCTGCGATAGTTTTTACTGGCATTTGTGGTTCTACCTTGGTTGAAGGCATGGTAATTACCACAGAAGGTGAGGACAAAGGCGCCCCAACTTTCACAGTTTTTGATCCAATGGGCAGTCTCAAAGTTACCTGACCTGAAGAGGGCAGTGAGGCAGAAGCTGGCAATGCTTCCAATTTAAGCCCTTCAGAAATACCATGCAGAGGTGTAGATAGACTTTTTCCACTAGGAATATGGTTGATTGCAGATGAGTTTAAGAAGCTCAAGTTTTGGCCAATTTGATTGAGAGGATAATTATACCTTGGTGCCTGTGAGTTTGTAGGCATCTGTCCACTTCCCATAGGAACAGAATTTGGAAAAATAAGCTGAGAATGGCTATAGGAGTTTTGCTGCATTGGAGAGAAATTCGTATACGTGGGAATAGAATGAGGCTGTGGAATCACATTTGGGTGTGGCCTTTGTCCAGTAAGATCACCATCCTTACCCAAATCAGTATTTTTGTCAAGCCTTAGTTCTTCATGAGTGTCAGGATGAGTAATCTTGACTGTGGTCTTCCGTGCCCCACCATATTTAACAGGCTGTTGCTGTGGGAACTGTGGAGAAATGCCAATTCCCATGTTGCCTAATTGTGGGGGTAACAGTTGACCAATAGAACGAGCAAACCCAAGTGCCTGTCCCTGGTGCACCATTGCCTGTTGTTGCACAAAATGAGGTTGAACACTTGGAACAAGAATCTGCTGCGGAACTTGGGGGCTATTCCCCATAGGTAATGTCATTGGCATTTGCAATGAATTGGCTGCAAGACCAGGCTGATGCATCTGTACATTAGGGACACCAAATTTTGGCAGAATTTGTGTTTGCTGAAGTTGAAATTGAGTGTGCAGGGGTGAAGGCATCCTAGAAATTGGCGGACCAGAGAAATTTAGTGCGGGTACATAAGTGGCACACGGGGCTGGTAAACTAACATCCCTCTTTATCTGTGGTACAGAAATGGAAGGAACAACTCTCATTGACTTGGTGTGAGCCTGCAGAAGTATCAGCAGAAGCATCACCAGGTTATCAAACTCAATGTAGCAACTTGTAATCTATTGAAGCTTAGGTTTAGTATCTCAAGCAAATCCTATAAAACTATTCAAATATTTACCAAAGATACCAGACATAATGAACCAAATGACACGAATAGATACTTCTAGCCAACCCTAAATAGTTTGACTTGATGACCCTTTCCTTATGATGAAGTTGAAAAAATTTCCCCATTCACAATTTACAAATTCAAACATACAATAAAAAACTTTACAGTTATGACCAAAATATGAGTGCCAATGAGAAAGTTATACCAGTTTGAAAGTTGTCAGATACCAACACGTGATTAAAACATGGATACAAGTCACGTCATACATGCCCTGGTGGGTACAGTCGTTAACTTTATTAGGGACTACAATATGGCCACAAACACCTAGCCATAATGTAGTTGTAGATTGACCCATCGAGACCTATGAACTAAGAAAAGTAGCTTGAACTTTGGATCAAGCAAAGTAAGCCGCATAGTTCGTGATTAACATTCTGATCAAGATTTAAAGACAGAAGTATATAAGTTAAAAATAAAAACTTTGGTCTTGATACCTATGTTGGACATTAGCCATTAATTGACAATGACCCCTTCCCACAAAGTACCTTCATCAAGTTTCCTTAACCAACATAAGTAAAACTAAATTGATTTCACATTCTCACTCTGTAGGTGATATAAACTAATGCTTAAGTCTACCAATTAACATAACTTGGCAATACGCTCACTCTGTAGGTGATATAAACTAATGCTTAAGTCTACCAATTAACATAACTTGGCAATACGGGCGAGCAAACCCCCTAACAAAATGAAAATAAATAAATAAAGCCTACATTAATGGTGCTAACTCAAATTCTTTAACTCACACTACTGTCCTCACATTTTTGACATGAAGCAAAACTAAGATATCACTAATCTACTATCAATGAGATGGAAAGGATTGACATAAAGGATATGATTATGCATGTTAGAAGACTACATGCCCCTCATAGACTTGTCACGTGATCCGTGTGATTTCACGAAAACAAACATACCTGGTTGCGATTTTGCTCATCTAGATTTGGCGGTGCTGAGCTGGTCCGAGCAGGAAACTTTAATAACCAAAATGCATTTATCCAATATGAGAAAAATAGTCATAAGGAAGGAAAAGCCAAAATAATCAGTTGAAGTAGCTAATATAGATTACCTGTAATCCACCCATCACTCCAGGATTTATGGAGCCAAACTGAAGAGTAAAAGTCTTGGATGCATCTCCTACCGAGGTCATAAAATTGAAAATATTTCATTAAAAAAACATATTATTTATTATGGAAAATTGTTTTCTATAATGCATTATTGGCCTCATAAATGTTCAAAAATCTATGATACAGACAACCTACAGGAAAATGAATACACAAAATTAACCGAGTGTAGGATGAACCTTTATGCATTGGCATTGGTGCAGAACTTGAAGCTTCAGAAGCCGATTGAGAAGGAGCTCTAGGGATACCAGGTTTTGTAGCAGCTGGTGATGGTAATTCTGAATATCCTGAGAGAACTATCATCAAAACCAATGTTATTTAGAAAAAAAAAAAAAAATAGCATAACTAGTCATGATGCAACAATCCAAACACATTGCATGTAGATTCTAGAGCACTAAATAAAAGCAATATAGGTGTGTCTAAGCCCTACACAATCAGAAATATGAACACAAGAGTAAAATTGAACAGAATACCAGGAGAACGTATCTGTGGATGAGCGCCATTCTGAACAAGATTTTGATGGGAAATGGCAGCACCGCTTGATTCAGAGCTTGATGCATTTACCCCAGACAGAGTGCCTTGCTCATTACCTGATTTCCTGAAGCTATAAAAATCATAATCAAGTAAATATGTCAAAAACCCTATTCAATAATTCCAGCTTAGAGCCAAACTAGAGAAATTATAATCACAACAAAGAGAAACAGAGATTAAGATAAAGTGGCGCTAAAACTAACAAGCAAAAACCCTAGGCCTATCCAACATTTCCACTAAACAATAAGGAGCAAAAGACGTCACCTTCGATCAGTCGGCAATGACGGCGCGACTGACGAGGGAGAAGCAGCATAGGATGAGGACGAGTGGATAGCTGGCTGTGGGGCGGAATCGCCGCCATTCAAGCCGCCGCCGCCGCCGACTAATCCCTTTGGCTGACCAGCACTTCCCGATCGAACCAGTTTCGTATGGTGCGCGTCCACCCTCCCTGTCCTGGATTGGTTGACGGACATAAATCCCGGCTGCAGTTCTTCCTCCAAATCTGAATAACAATCGCCACCCAAACAAGGAAAACGATTAGAGAACCGGCAAGATATGGCAGACACACATCCTAAATCTTCCACCTTTGTCGAATATCTCAAAAGACATCCAACCAAACAGAAAATTCACCAGCGAAACACGATCAAAAAAAAAAAACTACGATCGAAAGTAAGAGTAGAGTGCGGGATCGATTCACCCACCTGACAGTTCGAACGCGAAGAAATCTGGCCGCTTGAGTTGATCAGGTCTCCGCTCGGTTGGATGCGAGCGAAGCGGGCGCCATCAACAGAGCACCCGGAAGAACAGAGAGAGAGAGAGGAGAGCAGTGTTGAATGGGTCTTATTCCTAGAGAGAGAAAATAAAAAGGCATAATCGAAGAAATTGGACAACTGACAGTTGGCATTATACCAGAAAACAAAAATTATAAAATAGCCCTTCAAATTTAATACTTTAAAAATCCAAGTCACTCAATTGTTTAATATGTAAAAGAGATATTTTTAAAGATACTTCGGGGGTATTTTAATATTAACGATATGTTAGAGGGTGTTTTAGTAATTGACCATGAGAATTTTTTTTTTAAAAAAACCCACTTTGGCGGTTGAGTCGATGAGAGAGAAACAACCGATGAAGTTTCATCAGTTTTATTTTCTTTCCATTTTATTACACTTTTGGGTGAGGTTCAAAATTAAAATTTTTTTTTCCATTAAAAAAATTAATTTTTTTTTAATGAAAAAAAATTAATTTTTATTATAATTTTAATATGAGAAATGATTTGCACAAGGAAAAAATCTTAATGAAAAGCTCAAATATAGACTCATAATGTGATAAACCCACAAAAAATAAAATGGTGGGTCATAAATTTATATGTCTATCCCTGAATTTTTATCTGAAAATTTTCTCTCTGTATCATTGATCTTTTAATAAATGCACGCAACACAATGCAATGCAACAAGTGTACGCAATTGCTAATAATAATATAATCATATGTTCATATGTATGGATTAAATAAAATGGTTAAATTAAATAAAATGTTTAATTTATTCATTTTGTTATAATTTAAAAAAAATAAGACAAAACATAACATCAATTGTAATGATGAACAAGTAACAAAGCATTTATAACTTATTTATTGACAAGTATCTGAAAGGAGTTTATTCGTTTATGCCTTCTATATTTTTCTCAATTCGAGTTTACTATTTTAAAAAGTGTAGTGAAATCGCTTAAGTAATAAAGGTTTATTAAAGGAAGAATAAAAAAAGAAGTTGATAATTAGGCATATGGAATGAGGAACAAAAGACTTATGCAAGGATATATTTTTTCATGATGAAAAAATTTAGAAACAAGTAAACTCTATTTTTGAGTAGTTTAGACGGTGAATAAATATTCCATTTAGATGATTTAAAATTATGATAAATAAAATAATTTTAATTAGTAATAATAATATAAGATAAAATATATTTAAATATAGATATAATATAATAGAGAATAGAATCTAATAAAGTGTAGTAGTTTTTGTCTTAATTCATCCATCATATTTCACCGATCTAGTTATTTCCAAATTGAAGTTTAAGATTTTTGTCAATATGAAAAGTTTCGAAAGGAAAATGCATTTGTGGTTGTAAATTTGAAAGTGCAATGAGTTGGTGGAGAATGAGACAAGTGGGAGAAGGAACACAACGGTAGCGGTTGGGAGGGTGAAAATGGC
>JBAMIB010394512.1:0-10542 GCA_037177415.1 Kaempferia rotunda | reverse complement strand
CAAAATTGATTAGTGTTGATGTTGGCGCTGAAAAAGAGGAGAAGGCAAAGGTATATAATTAGGTTTAACTAATTATATAATTTTTTATTAATAGATTATTACTAACATTTATTAAATATGTCAGGATAAAGGGTCTAATTTGATACTTATTTTTTTTTTAAATAATTTTTAGTAAATATCCTTATATAAGATCTTTATCATGACACTATAAAATAAATGCTATAAAGAAAATGTCACAATTGGTCAATTTTCTAGCAGGGTCTTATCATCCACCTATTTGGTTTCTATTAGAATGGCCTACCACCACTCAAAGGCAATAAAGTAAAAAAATTAAAATTGAATTATATCCCTCTTCTGACCATGAAATGTGTTTGTTAATTAAATAAAAGATGTCCTCTAAATCATTTTTATCTACCAAAGCTTCTCCTTCTCCATTCTTGAAAACCATTAACTTTGTTGTATGAGTTTTAGTCCTATTTGACAAATTCATCCTATTCGTTGAGAAATCAATGTTTAGGACAATATTAAATGAAAGAGTTTAAAAATCCTACCGTTAAGAATCACTAAAATTAAACTCCTCTTTGATTATTCTGCTCAGTATCCAAACAACCAACTACTCACGGAAGAAGAAGAGGGATGCTAATAGTCTATTACTCCTATAATAAGAGGCATAGCCATCAACAATCCTTGCCACAAAAGAAGGCTATCAATTACTTTTAGAGTGAGGAAAATGGAAAGGATAAGGTTTAGTTCTATCCTACGTCACGGTATGTTTGAGTTAATCGAGTGATCAAGACCAGATTCTAGAGACAAAGGGAAGACACAAACTCATAGTAGTTGGAGGGATTAACAATTTCTCACTTGGTAGGGATCACAATGGATGAAGAATTGTTATGTTAGGAATGAGATATGGATCGCGACTTCAAAAAATAAAGTATGCTAAGTTGTTTTTTTTTTCACTCTAAATTCCATAATTCATAGTTAATATACTTTACCTATTGTGGGTGTAACTAGACACTTATCTCTCCATATATTGCACGGGATTGTTGTTGGCACTTTTTTGTTGTGTTGTGTTGGTGCTTTTTTGATATCTGAGTTGTCACACATGACAATGATGAGCTTCACCGTACGTGCAAGAATTATAATTAATTCATAGAACATTGTGGAAAAGTATGTGCGTCGCCCCTAGAAAAGTGATGAACTTTTTTCCATTGGCCAATCATGTATTTAGATATGCACTTGCGTATATATAATGCTATAGATATTGATTAGGACTCCTGTGAGCAATTGATTTCGATATCATTTTAAGTGGATAATACTAGTCTAATGTTCATTCCATATAGTTCATAATATTATAACATTTTGCTTTCACGGATTGGCGTAGTTAGTATATTTGTATGGGTGGTTGTTCTAATAAGTCTTGGGCTCAATCTCTAGTAGGTGTAAAATGCCTCGATGGGTGTGACATTTCCTATGTAAAGGATCGTTGTATTAGGGCAAAATATCTCCCGTGATTTACATATTTGTATCTTGTCATGGGGCCGACGATATTGCTGATTTGGTGAGCAAAAATTGATATCACCTTTCCTCCAATAATACTATAATCTTGATAAAGATATCTCTTTAAATAATTTATATATAGATAATCTATGAAATTCCTATTGAATGTTTATGCTTATAAATCTCTTTATGTTGAACTTGCACTTGTATGTATCATCGAATCATTAATGGAGACTTGTTATATATCGTAGCGAATTAATAACTTAAGAGTAATCATCTAATATAACATTTAATAAGTGTGGAATTTTGTCCACAACAAAAAAACACAAGAAGAAACAACTTAATTTTACCAACTCTTATTGTAACATATAAGTGTTCTTCTTGGTTTATTGCAGGAACATATCAGTCAATTTTTGGTGAATGTTGATTCTGAAGCAATTAATGTGATTTCTCTACTTTTTCAATCATCTGACTAGAACTTTTCAAACCATTAAACTTTACTATTTCTACAGGGGTAGAGGTTTGACACAATAAGTAAAGCAAAACCTCGAATAGCACACCCAAGCCATCTCATGGTAATCAAATATTAAAAATAATCACAATGAAAAATATTTTACATGCGAAGGCTTATAGATGCTCGATTTTGTATTTAAGAGATTATCATAATAACATGGGAATTTAGGTTGCATATAGTAGTCATAATTTTAAATAGATTATTTAACTTTACTCTTGTTTTGAATGAATGACTTGTGTTCTCTCATATTCTTCATGGTTTTTTAGTAAAGTGTTTTTTTCTCTCTTTTAAATGTGAATTCCTTCATAATTACTCTTTTTCTCTTCTTGATGGATTGCTTTCTTCATTTGGTTGGGCTGTTTACTATAATATCGATTACTATCTCGTCATCCATTATTTTTTTCCTCCTACATCCGGTGTTAGAAATTATAGTATCTCGCCGAACTTTGATATTCTCTTGATAGCTAGTTTCCATCTTTCTGATTCTTTTATAGTTACTTGATCAGGAATTTTAGATCTACTGTTTCCCATATAATATTCTATCAAGTTCTTAAAGGAAGGAACCTTGAAATAGTAAAGTTGCTGAAAGGAGCTTTGATCTTATCACTAAGATGGCACTTAATTCCTACTCTTTCTTTATGAAACTTCAAAATGGTTATATCATTTTTGTTGTAGTGGTTATACTATACCAGTGCTTTAACTTCAGTAACATATTGCTGAATTCTCACAAGAATTCTTCTTCATGCATGATTATGATACAGAACTCTGATAAGATAGATATCTTATCAACCAACTCAATATAATTTTCTTATCAAGCAAAAAATGGATATAAAAAATCAGTTATTAGCTAATGTTTTAAGAAGATATAGATATTTTCTTGCTAGCTATGATGCAAATGAAGTTTGCTGGATTTAAAGTGCTCAGTTCTATACTCATTAATGTTCTCTGTGCATCCAATTATAAAGCTAGGAATTCTGATGATGTTTGTGATGGACATTTTGTCCGAGAAGAATATTTCTACTGACTAATTTTATCTGTTTAACGATAAACCAACCATGATTTGCACATCCGAATGGTGAAGAGGTTTCCTCCATCTCTTTGATATCTTCCAGACTTGCACAAATAGGTACGTAAATTGTCTCCTCCCTTATCAATCTGCTGATATTCCTGACAACAAATTAAGCACTGAACTTTCTAAAATTTCTCTCTGGTTTTATTATGGCACTTACAGAAACTAAAACATGAAACCTAAATTGCCATCTCCAAAGGGATTCATCAGAAGAAAATGGATTACTAGATTGCCAATAATAAAAGCTCTATTGCAACTAATTTAAATGGTAGAATATGTTTTCTGCACGAGATACATCTTCTATAATGTAATTTGTATTAGTTAATTAAATTAATTATTCCATATTTGAAATTGCTCACTTGGTACATTAGGGTTCATATATATATATCACACTTCAGGAGCCAACTTCAGGGCAATTCCAGTTCAATTAACTGGAAGTAGATTATTCAGATGATAGACAGTTATCAATGCAAGTTCTGCCGTTATTTTTTATTATTTATTTATTGCTTCTAGGTTAATTTGCATGATTACCCATAATTTTTTGTAGAAAAAACTGCATGACTTGAATTTAACATCAACATATTAGCAATTGACAGTAGATATTAGCCTGTGATGAAAGTGTTCTTCTCAGAATTGTTCTGTAATAAATCCTTGAATAATCAATTAAGCTTCTTTCAGAGAAACTACTTTGAGGAATAATAAACTTATCTCATGTAAGATTTCAGTGTGATAGCTTGATTAATATTTTATGTCCTCAGTGTTTAGAAACTAAGCAAATAATTATATTCTACATGCTGGATTGAGTCGAAGCTTAGCTACTATAGGTCGAGTTCTTATGAATTTACAACAGGATCAGTAGAAAAACTTGCAAGAATATTGTTGAAGCTTAAGCTACAAATCAACAATTAGTTTCCTAGCTCTTTATCACAAACATTTAGCCAGATGTCTAGTCAGTACATCAAGTTTACAGTAGGCATGATCATATTAAAAATGAAAATTAAGCATGCACACTGATAAAATTAAACTAGCTAGCTAGCAAACTGGATTGATTATAAGGGAATTAACTAGAATCACAAGGCAATATATAATTAAGTTTGATAATATTACTGATCGGGAGGATTGATTGATTATTCTATGATCTTGAGTACAAGGAAAGGGCTTCCATCTCCCACTGTTCTTCAAAGATGTAGCTGGCGAAGTTCATCTCTGCCATGGCGGCCGGACCATTGCCGAAGATGGGGCCTTCCTGATCGCTCGAATGGTTGGGGGGTGGCACACGAAGGTGGTCCGGTTGCACCTCTTGATCAGCAAACTGATCGAGTAGAGTCTTCAAATCGAAGGAGGTCACGTCGGCCGTGGGATCCATCGGGAAGGAAGAAGACAGCATCCTTCGCTTCACGCTGGTCCTCTCCCTCGCCCTCTCCCGCGCCTTCGCTCGCAGTTCTTTGGCCTGCGCCGAGTGGAGCTCGGTCTTCTTCGCGGGCTTTATGGGTTCTTTCTTTGATTTCGTCTTGGACGACGTCGACTTGGTAGCTTTCCTAGATCCGGTGGCATCGCCGTGAGGCAGGGTGATCGATGACTCAGTACTGCTCCTCTGGTTGCCGTTCTTGGATGAGGAAACGAAGGCGAGTTCTTTAATGGCCGCTTTCGACATGGTCAGGAGCCATTGCACCGTCTTGCTGGCCTTGTCGAACCCGAGCATGTCCTGAAGCCGGAAGAAGTTCCGCGCGACGTCGATCGAAAGCCTCATCCTGCGGTCCCTCGGCCCCTTCGCCGTGCATATCTTGCTGTGCCTCCCCTTTCTCGTACCTTTCTGAACTGGTCTCTTATCTCCTGATCTTCTCGTGTCCTCTGCTGCTGCTGCAGTAGGAACACTTGCATTCGCGACGGCAGCCGAACCGAAGAGGATCCGGCCGTCGAAGCCAGCAGCAGTACCGTAAAAAGCAGGGGTAGTACTGGAAGCAGGGAAGTAGGAGAAGCTCGGAAGAAAATTAGGATTCAGCTGGAGCTGCCGATCGTGATCAAAAGGCAGCATTTTTCTATAAAGCGATCGATCGGGAACGACGATGAAGCTCGCAGCAACTCTAAGGCGACGACGGAGGAATAGAGGCTGTGAAGTAGTTAGTTGTAGTAGCAGTCGTAGTGGTGGTGGTGGTGGTATTTATCATGAAATCAAAAGGCCAAGCTATACGTGTTCTTCTTTTCGTCAATTGGTCAAGAGGAATATGGGAGTGGATAAAATGGGCTAGCTAGCTGCATCATATACTTAATTGGGGTTTGAGGTGAAAGGTGATGAGATCAAGAACAACTGTTTAATTATATTACAATCGCCCACCAACGAACAAATATATATATATATATTAAAAAGACAAGTGATCGGTCGTGTGATTCTTCTTGTGATGATGGGCCACAGCCATGCCTGCAAGCCTCCTCGTGATTGGTTAAATCCATGTGCATGCATGTATACACCTTCTCTCTCTCTGTCTCGGCTAGCTATCTTCTCCAAAAGCTAGTGAACAGGGCAGCAAGGCATACATATCCACGAGTGTTAAATTATTTTTGGTAAAAAGCTATAGCTGCTGCAGTCGGAGGTGTCTGTGAAGCTTTAGTTAGGGTTTTACTGTCGAAGGAGTTAAGTTTCACATACACTAAGGACCACGGCCAGCTCTTGTCTCCATAAGGCCACAGTGAATTGTTCAGAACACGTACTGTCGCCCCTCTCCTAGCTTCATGCTACCCACGTCCTCTCTCCTGCAAACAACAAGGACAATAATTTCACTGATTTAGCCCTACGCTACCACAGCCCTGCAACCCTAACTTTGACCATTAATCCCCCTCCCCTCTCTCTCTCTCTCTCTCTCATATACACACACGCACAGTGCTCATGTGCACTATCTCTGCCCATTTATACATGCTGCGGCTGGCTATCTCTTCTTCAACTCTCCTTATCCTGAACTTACTGTGCAAAAGGTCGCAAATCATAGCCGTCCCAAGTTGCTGCTTGTGCCCGTGCATGCACTCCCTGCAGCTCCCACTTTCTGACGATGTGATTGAGCAAAGAACATGAAAGGCATATTCCTAAGCTCTTTACCTCCAGTGGTGAGATATAATTGCACCTCATATCCACCTTTTATCTTTGTCCTCTCATGGAAGTTTGCTGTATTTTTACGATGGTAAAAAGGATTTGGATGGAATAATTATTTAGAGCAGCTGCAGGGCTAGCTCCTAATCCATCGCCGGCTGTGGGGGAGGCAAAAGAGAGACGACTAACAAGAAATGGACACACCAATGTATTAAACAGCAAGGCGAATGGCATCTTTAGGCGAACAGAGTGGATGGCGTACGAGGCCACTGTGAGAGAAACTTGTCCTTTTTAAACCTGATCCTGTTCTTCACTTTGTGGCTAGCTAGTTGCCTGCTGCGCGCAGTAGTGGATGGATGTCTTTGTCATATGATGATTTTGCTCTAGTTGAGCAATCACAAGTGGAGTGGGGGGAAAGAGGAGATGATGATCATGGAAGACTTTGTTTCAATCATTTCCCAAATTGATCTAGTTGACTTAAGGCTAATTAGGGTGATTTTGTGTCTAGTTGCTCTCTTTTCTCTTGGATTTCTCTTCTCCAAAAGTCAACATATAATCTAGCTAGCTAGATCTTGAGCTTCATTTTGACTTAAATGTTTGGAGTGTCACCTCACCAAATGTATTTGATTAACCAAAATTTTTACACGTCCACTTCTAGCAAAAGTCCAACATACCATAATCAGTAGTGCTGGCCTCCCCTTCAAATCTCTTTTATTGAAGAACTCACAAACAAATCCTTTGCTTAATTAGAGTCTCCTTTTAATGGAAGAAAAATCTATTATAATAATTTGGCTCGAGTAATAATTATTTCAACAAGTACTAATTAAGAGAGGAGGCAGGGTGTGGAGGGGTCCCCGGCCTTAATGCCTCTTGATGTATCTTAAAGCCATATATTATATATGTACCTTAGCAAGGTTGTTTTATTTTTCTTCTCTCTTTTTCTTTTTTGTATCTTTAATCATTCCCTTTTGTTTTCATTTAATATTAGAAAAAATATTTTTGAGAGGGAAGAATTAATGCACAAAGTTTTTATTTTCCTTTTATTCTACAGTGATATGACTCCAATATATTTTTATGAAGTTACTTAAGTAAACAATAAAAAAAAAAAGAGAGACATGTTCATTTCTTCCTCTCTCTCACGAAAGTTTCCTTTAATATCTCCAACCTTATCCTTCGAGTAAACATTGTGGATGCTGTTTATCACATTTTCCACACCAAATTTGTACCCATTCTCCTAACGTGGTCCCATATTAGTGGGCCCACTCACCACACCGCCGCCGGGATGCTCAGGATCTCCTATTTAACACTCGTTCTTACTTTTACCGGTTCATGTCGACTCGCCGGAAAACCGTCGTCGGAACCTGCCGAGATTCAGTCGCCAGCCGACGCATCAGCTGAGGAAAAGGAACCCCCTTGGTCCCACCGAAGCCCGGCACCATCGTCCTTGCCACTGCTGCATTTTTTCTTCCCTGTCTCCTGCCTTCTCCGAACTGCGAAGATCATTCTCCCTGAGAACTTCCATGAGCTTTGATATGATCTCTTCAGGTTTGACCATCAAAGTGCTGGTTGCAAACTTCAAAGAGAAAGTTCAATATAATTTGACCGGTCTGATTGCACAATTGTGGCATTTTTAGTTGAAACTGTTGTTGTCCTTGTCGATTAGCTTTGGCCACTTTGAGCTGAAGCTTCCCTCTCACACAAAATATTCATTCAAGGTTTTAATGCCTTGGTAATGACAAGCAGTATGAAGTCTCGCTACTGTATATAAGTTATTGACATTTGAGGGAAAAAAAAGTGAGGGAAATAGGAAGGAAAAAAGGAGGTTAGCCCGGGTGACGACGTCGGTGCTTGTGGCCTACAGCTCGCGATTAGCTCTAGTAGATCACTTGGGTGGGCTCTGCCATTGCGTTAAGGTTCCACCTAATTATTTTGTCTACCATTGTTAATGTTTCAGTTACTTATCAAGCTGAAGCTATTCCAATTTATGCATTGGACTTGCTGACATTGTTGTTAATTAAGCCGCCTTATTAGTGGAGATAAATCAGGGAAACTTCAAGACAATCAATAAAAGTAAATTGGTGTCTTGTCCATTATCGATGTACTATGCACAGCTAATAATCTTTAAGTTTGACAATAATTCTATATTTTAGTACACAAATAGCGAAATAGCTGATCGAAATAAGCCTAGTTTATTGTGTTTGGTTTGACTATTCCAATAAACATTGACATGATTATGTAAAGAATGATTTAGGATACATAGAAAAGAAAAGGTGAAATGGCTGATTTGGTATGTACTTTCATATAACTGGTAATCATAATCAGCTGAATAAATTGGTTGTGTGTATGGTATTCTCTATGAAGCATTTGTGTTGTCTGGTGTTGGAATTAAGTTTATAAGAAGATAACAAAATGGTTCTATTTGTATTAGATATGCTTCATCAGGCTTCTTCGTTGGTGATATATACACCTAATTTGCTAGCTGGAATGACTTCGGCTCTAGTCGGAATTCTTAGCCATAATTCAAAGTTCAAATCTTTCATGTACATTCTATTATTTCCCATATATGTCATCATAATATATCTCTACACTGCAAAGGAACAATGTCTCAATCTAAAGAACTTTATGTTGGCAGTTAGTTGGCAATAAGCAACACTAGTAGAAAACTAATTAACTACTGTGACACCCATAGGAATTTCTATCTCCATGTTGAGAGGTGGAACTAGAAATTTTTTTTGTGGGGATAAAGCCCCCGTGTAGTTCTGCCACTATCCATGTTGGATGCAAACATGTGCAAACGCACAAGGATAGATTTTTTTTCTCAAGCCTGGGTGATCGGTCTGATCCCACGAAAGTTTCTCATCGACTATCAGGGTAAATCTTGAAGTATTGGTGGTAGACGGCCTAAAAGTCTAAAATTCCTTAGTTGTGAGTCCATTTGAAAGAAAAATCTCTACAAATATATCGTAGTTGAAAATTAAACTATGAGTATCTAGGAGACAACTGAACCTCTTTACCACTGCACTATAACCCCGACGCATGAGAGCAGATTCTTCTTATGGATGGAAGGCTAATATCAACCTGAAATCAGTGTTTTGGCATATGAACACTATTTTTTTAAACTATAAATAACTCTCATTGCTTATCCTGGTAATTAAATATAATGTTGCTGGATTTTATTTGATCTCCGCTTGATTTGATGGGTTTGCATATTAATTAAGGTTATATAACACACTATCTTGTCCCTAAGAATGAACTTCACTTCAACTTTGTAGACTATTAATGATAAAGATCCAACTACGGTTTGAATTTGTTTTCAACCCTAAATAATTTTTTTACACGTTTTAAAAACATCCTCGTGCTCACTTAAATGCCTCTAAAAATTCAATAAACATTTCGTTAACCTTGTGCCTCGATCTTAAATTTATTTGAGAAAAATCCTTTATGGACTTTTTCTTAAGCCAAAATCCACGGAAATAACATATGGCCTGTGCAGATTCCAAATGACGTCATCAGAATCCTATGACGCGCGCGTACCATATAATACCCGTTCTATAATTCTATTACATGCAAATAAAGTTAATAAGCGTGATGATTACTTAATTTCTTCTCGAGATCTGTGGGAAAGTACAGTCTTACGTCTTGTTTAGTCGACAACTTGGTCATAATTAAATATTAATAACATATAATTAAAGCATTTAAACCATCAAATAGGGGCATGCAATGTCACTGGTCAACTTAAAAGGATTTTCTTTTTTTATTATTTATTATGGAAAGGGTATTTTATTTTTACGTTAGTATATTTTTAATATTATAGCAAAGTTAAGAGTTCTTGATATTAATAAATTGTACCGTAGTAATAGTTCATAGCGACAACTAGTAGTTCGTCTTTGTTAATGTTAGTCTAACATTTAAAAAATATTTTAATTTTGATGTTTTAGCAATTATAATTTATTGCTCTCATCGTCAATAATAATGAATATTAATAAACACAGATCATATGTCATAAGTATGAATCATAAATGCCCCCAGTAGAAATGGTGCAGTAGCGTGATGTCTTTTTATTTTGTTTATGCATGTAAGGCAGTTTAACATAATTTTCTTAATGAGACCTATCAACGTTAAGGGTACGTTTGGTAGATTATAATTAATCTTGTAATGTAATTTATAAAGCATATTACTTTATTTGATATCAACTTAATCCTGTAATGTAATGTAATCTGAATTACAAAAATTAATAAACTTTTATAATCTGGAATACAAAGTAAACATTATGTAATCTGGATTACATTACAACTCAATATTTAATATGACAAAAGCACCTTTAACTTATTCACCAAAACACGTCTTCAACAAATTCGTCGACACTACCTCTATCAC
>JBAMIB010394497.1:0-10542 GCA_037177415.1 Kaempferia rotunda | reverse complement strand
TGGGATCTGCAATGCTAGGAACCACCCCAAGCTCAGTGATGAACTTGCGGATCCAAACTGCCTCCTTTGCTGCCTCCTCTTTGGACTTCACCTGCTGTACATATCTCCTGCATACTCATAATGCATATCAGATACAACAATAAACATAAATTAAACATTTGCCCAAACATCAAAACATAGGCCACCACGATTGCTCCAACACTTATTAGATACATCTAAAATACGTTATAAGATATATGTTTTTTTATATGATATTGTTTTAATTGATGAAACAAATAAATAAGTAATAATAAATTATAATCTTGGCAGGAGAGGTTGGAAGTTAAAGTTTATAGACTTAGTAGAATAAAAATAAAATATATATAATTTAAGTTTAATAGTAAATATAGTAAGACAGTTATTAAAATAAGAGATGATGCGTTATCTGTAAATGGTAGCTTCAAGTATTTATGATCATTTTTATAAAAAGATAGAGAGGTTGATAATGATATTTTATAGAATATAAGTAAGATAGTTGAAATATAGGAGAACGTCAAATATTCTTGATAATCGTAAGGTACCTATAAAACTCAAATGAAAGTTTTACAAAATGATAATTAAAATCTAATATGGAGTTCAATATTAGACTATGAAATGAACACAATCACCGGCGTAGCCAAGGCTAGGCTTCATTGGGCTCCAGCTGAATGCAGCACGGTAGCCCAATAATTTTTAGGTTTTTATATTGAGCTCAAATCCAGTAGCCTAAAAATTTGTAGACTTCCGACCCAATGCAACCCAACAAATTTTAGGCTTGTATATTGAGTTAAAATTTAGTAGCCTAAAAATTTTTAAACTTCCAACCCAATTTTTAGGCTTATATATTGAACTCAAATATAGTAGCCTAACAATTTTTGGACTTATATATTGAGCCAAAATTCAAAAAGGATTTTCTTATGTTTGTTGTTTGATGCATCGAGGAGTAGCATATCATAGAAAGCATAGCAGAACAATAATATGTTGGAGCAATCATTGTACCATTAGATTTTGATGTTTAGACAAATGATTTAAATTAGAGTTTACACTTGTATTTGATATGTGATGTGAGTGTGCAGGTGATAGGTGAAAAGACAAAGTCTAAGTGTGAGTATTTAACCATTATCAAAGAACTTTTCATTAAAAAAAAATAAAAGTACACTCCACTAGATGTTGTGTATTTAAGATACCTTATTATTCCAACATTATTATAATCACTATGTAGCAAAAGGTGATTCATTTGCACTAACGTCTCCGTCAATCAGTCCCTAAGTTAATGGTTAATACATAAGGGAGATATATTCTCGAATGTGCTGAGTTTTGATCTCAAGATCTCATATGATAACCTCTCATGCCTTAACCATCGTATCATCTTGAGGGGACATTATTATAACCACTATAGCTCAAACATGTAATAGTTATTTGATATATAATTATTATAATGTGAAATTTTAATTATATTATTTTAATCAGAATTATTATACTAAAATATTACGTTAAAATACTCTTTACTCACTTAATAGAAATTACTTAAACTTATTTTAAAATAATTATAACTATTATTTAGTTTGCTCCAATTGTAATTAAATTTTAAACATTATTATATTAAAATATTTTTTTTTATCAATCTGGTCAAATTATTTTAACTTATCGAAATCATTTTAAATTTATTAAAATCACTTTAAATTTTTAAATAATTATAGTAGCTATTAAGCAATAAATATAACTATATAATAACTACTAATATTATAATAACATTGTATTAATTACGGAGTGTCTATTATATATTATAACAACTAAAGTGATGGGAGATTGCCATATAATAATAACATTGAAAGTGTCCCCACGGGATCGATTGATGGTTAATGCGTGAGGTGTTGTCACCATGAGGCCTGAGGTTCAAATCCTAGCGAAGTCAGATGTCTACCCTCCCTTATGCACTAGTCACTGTTCGGGCTAGTAGCCCTTGTGATTTACCTCCTTCGTGTTGGCTCTAGGATGGATTGGCGGAAGCGCTGGAGGTGAACGAATTGCTTTGCCACCAATAATAGGCTAAAAAGGGACTCAATCATGAATTGACAGATCTGCTTATATACCTATCCATTTTATAGGGAGTTAAGGGGCAGTGCCCTAGGTGCCTGTAGAGGAGCAGAGCCCTGTGTTCCTGTGATCCGATCAAAAGAACATTGGGGAGCAAAGTCAGTTCCAGTCATCCGATCAGGTGGACGTAGAAGAGCCAAATCCTGAGAGGCAGTGATCCGATCGGAAGGACGTAGGAGAGCATGGTTCATGTGATACAATCGGGTGGACGTAGAGGAGACAAGTCCCGAAAGGCAGAGATGCGATCGGAAGGACATAGAGGAGTAGATCCTCTGATTCATGTGATCCGATCGAAAGGACATAAGGAGCAGAGCCCTATGTTCCTATGATTCAATTGGGGGTAGTCTCTAGTGTCCAAACCGGACCCCTCACTGAGGTTAACCTACCTAAAACTTTAAATGCCATGTTAATAGGAAGGTTGACTACGTGGGATCCCCTACATATCCTCTGCATCAATGTCCTAAGCGTGAGTTTGACAAAAACTATCTAAAAGAAAGCAAGGCTTGATGTATTGTGGGAGGCAGTGAACATGTCCTCTGCAGAGTCATGCTTCCTTACACCAACCTAAGCCTTTGACTATGCACTAGCACACGTGAGAATCTACATGAGAGCTTATCGTACTGGTATATAAAGGAAGGTGGGTGCCGCAAGAGAAGGTATATAATGGGATACTACAAGTGATCTTATTTTCTCCTCTCATGTCCTTGAAGATGGCAACATTTTCTTTTTGCAACCCGTTTTTTTGTTGGTAGGGTCACCCGGCTACGTCGGCCACGTTAATCGGTGTTGACGTGGTTCTCACCAATTCCCATCAGAATCCTAATCCGATGGAGAAGTCCTCCATATGATTTCCCATGGAAGATTTCTTTCGGCCTTCCAACAAATCTCGAAGGTTGAGACTGATTTATGAAAAGCAAAAGCAAAAACTCTCACGCTTATAGAAGCATAGACACCACTTTTGAGACTCTTTCCACTCAAAAGAGAAACAAATAGAGAAATGGAAAGCACCGCATCTGCCACACAAAAAAAAAATGCAAGATAGATTATTCATGACATAGTGTACATAACTAATTTTTTGCCCACAAGTTCACAACGGGCCTCTACTAGCAACGGAATAACCCTTCACATCAGAAGAAAAACTAAAAAAAAAAATGAATGTAATGAGGAACATAAAACTGTGGTGGGCTACCAAATCCTAAACAGCAAAAGCTTATTCTACAAAGTAATGTTTGTATGGTTGTATCATATAACCCAAAATTCTCATCTAGCAAAAGTTCCATTAGGATTAGGGTAACATAATCAAACTAAGGATTGGTACAATCATGAGCTGCTCGTTAGATGAGCAGGAAAGAATCTGACATGCCTACACTGTCTCAACTTAACTACAGCATTTTGTGTTCTCCTCAGTAGGAGGTCAACATAGATGGCACCGAGCACAGCTCTTTGATTATCGGGCAGTGCACTCAGGGCTTTGTTCACAAACATATCAGCCTGCTCAGCATTTCCCTGTATTGCAGCCAATGCAGCAAGATTTACATAGAGTGCTCCTCGAGCTGCTTCAGGCTTCAAAAAGATCATGCCTTGGACTTTACCACTTTTTGCATTTTGAGTACCAGCAAACTCATATGCATCCCTGCTCTTATCTATTCTCCACTTCTCCGCGTCTTCTTCACTGTAAGGAAACTGAACTTCATTCTTTTCTGAAACATAAATGGACAAATGCTCAACTGCTTCTCTGACTCGATTCAGACAGCAAAGTGCTTCCGCAGCATATACATGGCCTAGAAATATGTACATTTTGGAGCAATCTGGCAGTTGCAGAATTTCTTTTGCAGCAGATAATGCTCTCACTGGATTTCTTAAACTCAGCTCCACATATGCTAAGTTGGCCAGGGCAGCCTGCCTTATCATGTTTCTTTCCTTCCTACACATTTCCTCAGGCAAAGAAATAGAGCTTTGTAATGCCGTATTTGAGAGCATACACCCCTTAGTTTCTCTATGTTCACCATTAGCCGTGGGTATGGAGGCAGACGTTACATTAGATGCCTTAGAATCACTTGTCACTGCATTCTTCTGGCTCACATACTTGGCACTGGCAGAGGTTGGCTGATTGGACTCTTCTTGACTCGATAGAGATGCAGTAGGTTGTGACTTTTCAGTACAATCCAACAAATAAAGAGCATTGAGTAAACAACGGCGAGCAAAAGGGAGTGAAAGTCTAAGTTTTCCATCTGGAATGACTACACCATCCTCTCCCAAGCACTTAAGATATCTATTTGTGGAGCTCAGATCATTGATCACCAAGTGCCTCCACTTGCCTGATCCAGCTACATGAACCTTAACCACTTCACCCTCTGATGATGAAGAACCACACTTCCCTAGAAGACCTTTCTCCAGCACTGACAAGCAGCATTCAGCAAACCGAAGCCATAGAATGGGTCTGGTGTAAAATATTGGTATGGACTTATCGAAACATTGAGCTGCAACCAATGGTCTACCACAAAGTAGGTATTGCAAACCGCAATTATACAATATGAATAGTGACTTTTCTTGAGAGGTGGTGGAAAGTTTCAGAGACTTCTCAGATCGAATAGCGGCATTACATTTCAAAGCCTTAGAGAAAAACAAACCTGAAATGTGATATTTGCCGAGTTGTTGATAAATGCATCCCATATTGTTGTTGAACATACAAAGCATTCCTTGATCAGACCTGTTATTGGATGTTGTTGTCAAAAGTTTGATAGCTTTCCGATGGTTGCCACGAGCATACTCCAATTGAGACTTCAAAAGAAGTGTTGTCGATGAATCTCTAAACCGTGCTATGTTCATAGCAAGCTTGATTTCACGCTTTGCAGCCTTCAGGTTTCTTGCAAGAAGCAGCAATTGGACCTTGTACAGATGCAAATTTAGCTTAAGGTCGATAGCAGAAGCTTCTTGATCAGGTGATAACTTCAAATTGTCATTTGAATATGGCCTCTCCACGTTTTCGCTACCAGTATCCAGTGTCGAATATAACGTCTCATATTCCAAACTCTCATCAGGTAAAGTTCTTCCCAAAGCATTTTCAGAAGCATTTCCAATAGTTGAATCTGTAGAGGCATCTGGAGCAGTGATGTTGCTCGAAATTGAAATTTTCAGTACTTGGTTAGACTGTTGTTGAGTGCTGCTACCACTATCTAGTTGTCCAAAAGCACGAGCAATACCCAAAGATTTTTCCAGATACTGAATGACATCCTGAAATTTTGCAGAAATAAAATGTTTGAACACGAAAGAATAGAAAAAAAAAATATCTTCGAGCAGACATTGCATTTCACATGGTAAATAAGCTCAACAAATCCAAGATGTGATTGGAATCATTGGATTCATTTGATACTCTTCCATTTTATCATCTATATATTCTCCATCTTTCAGGTTAGGTTGTTAGCTAACATTAAGTTCCCTGCAATTCATTCCAAACTGATGACAGTCTCATCACGTTAATAAAGATACAGGCAGGATTTAGCTTTTACATAACCTTTGCCTACTACTATCGTGATTCTTTTCAGCAATAACGACTATGCATTAACATAATTCTGATAGGTTATAACAAACAAAGTGTGATAATGTTAGAAAATTATTCTAAATGTTGGTAGGTCTCTTTGTGCACATATTTCGCAAATGGAACTACATAAATTATCCATTAATAGAACTAGATTTCAAAAATGATATTAATTAGTTTCAAAGAAAACAAGCTAATTTTTATGATATTTTTTCTTTGTAATATTTCTTACTGGGTTTGGAGAAAAGAGAATCATTATGCCAAGGCTAGTAACTAATCACAAAAAGGCATTCCCGGTAACTCTAAAAAGTTGTCAGTTTAAGATTGCCCAAAGAATGAAAGTTTTAAGGCTCTGATAAACAAAGTTGAAATCCTAAGCAAAGAACAAAAGTTAGCAGGTAGATTTGAACGATAAAATCATTTAGTATACTTGAACATGCTTCTCTGTTAAAGTGGGGTGTCCATATCATTCTGAAATAACTAATCTGTGAGAGGGCACCCTATCAATATATAGAGCCCATATCATCCCAAAATGACTAATTATCTAAGAGAGGGACAACTACAACATATATAGGCACTATAAACCACCTTACATTTGCATGAAGGACTACGGACATGGAGCATCCTAGCTTCACCCAATTGAAAATATTCGTAAAAATAATGGATGCAGATAGTATCTTTTTAAACCAAAAGATAATATATAGAGATATACAAAGCAAGACTACATCAGGCAATCAGCTAAAGTTATTGGACAATAAACCACTAGAAAAAACTTAACTAGCAGGCTAAGAAATGATATACAAATAAGTATACAAAAGCCAGCAGTGTAACTATGACGCTGTAAACCTCAGGAGAAGTGCTAAAATCATACATGTAACATCTCAATGACAAGCTAACTCTCTTGAAAATTAAGGAAATTTATCAGAGAGAAGCATAAATAGCATGTCAAGCATATTTAAATAAACTATGCTTCAAAACCACAAAATACACAAAAAGCCATTTGGACACCAAAAGAAATGAGATTCAATTATATTTACCAATGCAAGGAAATATGACCAGCCAAAGCCAAATTACCCATATGTTAAAAGCTACTGATAACAATCCCTGAACTGTTCTAGTTTAAAAATCTAAATCAGATTGAGCAACTAAAAAACAAATATTGCAGCAGTTTCATTTTGTGCATAAAAAAAAACATCATTGAGGAAAAAAAAGAGGCATCATTGAGGAAAATAAAAGATAAAAGGTGTCAATTACAAAGAAACTTACTGAGGCTTGTGAAAAATCTTCACAAGCTAATGCAACATCCAGTAGAAGAAGGCATACACGAAGAGCTATTTGCTGCACAGAACAAAAAATAGTAAGGAAGAATAAAAGGCATCATCTTATCAATAACTCATGAGATGATTGAATAAAGGTATACCTCTTCAATTGGCTCGATATTCTGAAACAGCTTTTCGAGAACAGATAATGACTGTGCATACTCATGGATATGGTAGAGAATGATTGCCTGTGAAGAAACAAATTAACAAAAATACTAAAAAGAGAGCCATTTATGAACTCATTCACTAATTATGAAAAGAAATATTTAGACAAAATGCATTGAACTGCATACAATATTCAGCATTGTTACTGAAACATCAAACTCTTGGGCATAGACAACTCTGCTGCTATTTATAGCAGCACTTTGCTGAACTGAAGCACTATTAGCTTTAGACCCTGAAACCATATAGCCTAAGCAGCTATTCTCAGAGTTGATCTGGTTCACTAAAGTATGTGCAAGCTCTTCACTCTGCACCTATAACCAATATAGTTATTAATCAAAGAGTGCATGATAAATATCTTTTCAGTTGCAAGAACAATGTTAGTTTAAGAAATCATAGAATATTGACTGAATGGATAAACATGGATTAAATTATTTCCAATTTTGAAAAAGATAGAGAAAATGGTGAAATTACATGAAATAGATAATAAAATATTAGCAATATTCAAAATACCATGATTTGGAGAAGACATGATTCCCAAGGAACACTAGCCTTTTCTGCTATAGTAGAATGGATGATTCTAAAAATCATTTTTAACCTTACATGTTAAGTATAGTCATATAATAATGCCATGTGTTTAATATTATTATGGCGTTAATGTTTAACAGTTTGTTTCCTCAAGAATGTCAGTATGAAGATGAGAAAATTTCTTCATAAATTAATTCAAAAAAACCAATTACCTGTGATTCATTAAACTTACTTTAACCTTGTTTAATGCATCAAGGAGATTCCTAGGATCAGTGCAACCATCTCGAAAATATTCTGCAACAGCAATGTTGTGAAGAACCTGAAATAAATACAAAATGATTGAGTTCACTCAAACAAGAACTACAGATAGTAAATAAACTCTCTTCTTTTGTATGCAAGTCAACAACAAATCATGTACTTTAAAAATGAGTAAGATATTAGTTAAAATAGAAATAATTAACGGAAAAAATAAACTTGCTTCATATGGGAGCCAATTAATACATTTTGACATGAAGAAACAACATCAAACCCTGAGTTGCAACTATTAGGAAGAGCTAAAAACAAACAGTGTAAAATCCTTTGCACAAAACATAGAAGTGTGGATACCAAATAAGCAATTTCTTCTTTCATATCAAACCCAGCAAAGAATCATTGGATCACAGTCATCTTTGAGAAGCAATGAGATTTCAATTAAAATAGAACAAATTTGGGGAATAAGAATTTAACATTCTTGATTTGTATAATAACCGGTAAATTGATTTTCGTATGGAGAAAACCAAGTAAAATATAGTCAGTGTAAAATCCTTAAGAGTTGAAGTCGAGTTATATTTCAACTAAAATACAGATTAAATCAATGACAAATGATAATAAAACTGAAGAAATAAAACAAGAAGACAACAACAGGTTCCATTATCACAATAGTTCACAGAACCTAAAACATACTAAAAACACTAAATCTAAGAATTTATGCGGGGTAAAGACTCTAAGTTTGCTGCACATGAAAATTAATGAATCTAGGATGCAAATGGTAAACACACTAGGAGTTGAAGTCTTATGGAAGGTCAGGTGCAAGAAAAGTTCAGGAGGGCCCCTTGAGGTTTAATCTTAACAACTTAGCATCTAATATTTGGCCGCTAAAGTTAATGCAGGCTGATGACTTTGACTCTGAAATCTACAATATCCACAGTTCACACATGATTACAGTACACTCTTCTTCGTAGCAAACAACACAGAATAGGAATCTGCAAGTTCAGTTATGCAAAGTTGACCATAGAGAGAGTTAAAATCCTGTTGCTCTTACTTGTTGGTCTCACCGCAGAATTACATCCATCATGCATTTGCAGCAATTTCATATTAGATATCCTTAGGTCATTAAGCCATGTGCAAGCTCTGTTCATCTTTTCTCAATTTTTTAAGCCCCAAAATCTTATATATTTTTCACCATAAAGGACCTTTCGTTTGTTCATATCTTGGATAGGTAGTATCCACTGCATATGCTAGAAGATTGGTATAAATGCTTGAAGTAATCATTGGAACAAGCGAGACTTGCAAAAGTGTCAAAATATTCGGAACCCCACTAACCAGAAATGTACCAGACAGCAGAATCACAGTATAACGAAAGATAAATTAGACGCACCTTCGCATCGCCCCTCTTTTTATCAAAAAGCTGGTTCAATACTTCAACGCACTCCTGGAACCGCCGGTTCTGGAACAAGAAAGCAGATTCCTTGGCAAGCCCTTTGGCATCGGAGAGATTCCCTTCGTCGTTGGCAGGCCCATCCGTGGTCCCGGCTAGCGAATCCTTAGCTTCCATTCTACAGATCGACGCGTTCGATCAGATCCCTAGCAGCGAGTTGCGCGTATAATATCAGCAAAGCAGCAATAGGGGAAGTAGGGATCGGGGGATAGAGAAAACCCGGGTGCGACCTAGGGCAGCGGATGAGCAAGGTTTTCGGTGGCAATTGTAGGGTTTTGAAGAGCAGAAGAAGGCTAGGGTTAGGGTACGAAGTGGCGACGATGGACTCGCAGGAGAATATTTGAGAGGTAGTGAGGGAGTGGTGCTTGGAGATCGCCGGCGTCACCGCCGTCGGAGAAGGAGATTGCGACGGGACGTAAGAGGAACAAGCGTCGAAAAGTCGGCGAGCGAGTATATACAAAAGAAGGTGAGGAGATGCGGAGATGGGGTGGATAGAAGAGCAGTCCTGATTGGTCGCATTTCTACCCGCGAGTGACACTCACGTGATTAGATTAAAATATATTTCTCATTTTCTGTGTAGCACGAACATCCTTAAATTTTTTTTTTTTTTTTTTGTAAGTGTCGGATACGAATACGGATATAAATACGACACGAATACAGACACGAATGTGGACACAGACACATACACGACACACAAATATGCATGTCGGACACGGTAAAAACTATGTCATTGACTTTTTAAAAGTTTGACCGGTTGGACATAGTTAGGACATAGATGAGGCACATTTTCGGATACGTTTAGGCTCAATTTCAAAAAATTAAAAGTTAGAAGGTTAAATTGAAAAATAATAATTTTATTAGGACTAATTAATAAATAAATCAAAATGAATTGGGACCCTAAATTTGTCTTTTCTCTCGTTCTTTCATCATTGCTACTCTCGTCGCAGCTCACTACTGCTCTCGTCACAGCCCGCCCCTGCTTACCATTGCTACTCGTTGTCCTCCCCTGTTCGCTACAGCCCGCCGCTATAAACCGCCGCTCCAAGCTGTCGTTGCTCGCTGTTGCCGTTCAATTTCTGACAAGATTACTTTTCTATTTTTTATCTAAAATGATTGCTTTTTTTTTTTTTTTGGAAATTATTTTTTCTTAATTGGAATCAGTCTTATTTCCTGACGAAGACAAT
>JBAMIB010394467.1:0-10544 GCA_037177415.1 Kaempferia rotunda | reverse complement strand
TAGGGATGTCGACAAATGACCTGACACGATGCCTTTGGCAGAGGAGACTCTTAATTAATTAGGTCTTCAGTTTTAAGAGATGATAATGATCGGATTCGAATTAAATTTTATATCCTTGTCTTTATATTCATCAGATATAGATATCTGGTAGATATATCTATATGGATATCTTTTATAGTTTCTTCTTTCTTCTATCTAATTATTATTATTAAACAAATATATTTAAATTAATATTATATATATAATTTACCGATGGACATTAAAATCCGTTGCTAAACTAGCTAAAGAGTGTGTCAGGTCAATGATAACGGATTTAGCTAAAGAGCTCTATACATCTGACTCACATACAATTACCTAAAGTCCAATAAATCAAATTTAGGTCACTTAAGCAAGTTTGATTTTGCATTTATAAATTACAAATATGCCCACCTAAAATAGATAAAATTTAACATTCATACCAATAAAAATATCTTCCATATTTTTAAATCCATAATATTTTTCATATATTTTCAACGTGAGAATTTGATTGTATTCTTAACAATTCTTCTCTCAAATGAAATATCATCATTATTTTCATGATCCGGGCTACCCCTCAAGCATCCAGTTATTCTTGATATGTTTCGGGCCTCTCCTCAAGCATCCGATCACTTTTTAGGAGTCACACCTCCTTTGTTCAAGGTTACTATTCTATTCACATGGATCTAGATCATAAATCTGACACCACTTTATTATGACAAAAATAATTCACATATATTCATAATAGTATGATCTTGTTCACTTTGTGTGTAAATCCTCATGAATTTATTTTTGGGTTCTACCAAAAAACTTATACCAATGAATATATCTTATATCTGTTTAAACCCATAATCTTTTTTCTTTTATTTTTTGATTGCCCATTTCTTCCCTTATATATTTTTGGGAGACAGATGCTGGTAATCACCTCGACGCATTCCCCTGAATTACTAACCTGATTGCATTCATGGATGATTATTTATTGTCTTTTTGGTCAATGAAAATTAGCCTCCAAGGAAAGACTGAAAGATTTTACTATTTGTGATTGAAAAAAAAATAGTCAGAAAAGCAGATTGATGAGAGGGTTCTGATGCACACAGGTGTTTTTTATACTTTTTTTTTAAAAAAAAAACAATCGAATTGAAATAAAATTTTATAAAACAACTCAGAAAGTGGATTTGTGACTGTGATAGATTTGTGGGGGTGAAATATGTTCCTACAATCTATTGCATTTTTTGTTTTATTTTTTAAAAAACCTTGAACGAGGCCTTCATATTATACATAAAGGTCTTTATATTTTTTAAAAACTATAGCACACCACACTATCCTATTACGGATCCAATTGGCATTTGCCGTGTCACTTCTTTCTGTAGTTAAGACAAAGCGCACGGCGATTAAAATGACAATTTTTCCCAGCTGGCGAATGAAATACATTTTAGAGTAGAAGAGAAAATATATCTGTAGTTTTGGAGTAACAACATTGAGATCTATGTCAACATTTGATAAAAAAAAATATGATCCACATTATTATCTCGAGGAGAGGCACTATACAAATCACGAAATGTAAGATAAACTGGAAGGAACAACTTTTTCTCCGTCACGATGGTTCATTTATTTTTTTACAGTCAAGCACTAGCTCTGGTGACTTGCCATTGCATTAGCCACAGAAAAACATCCATAAGACATAAAGACAGTGTTACTGATAAGATGAACTCGTAAAGAATAGAATATCACCTTTCAGCTTTTGGTACAAGTATCTCTTCTTCACAATGTAGCCTGTGAAGCACTTGGAATAGCAGCCTTGGCAGTCGAATGATCAGTGCCCCCAACGCCATGCAGCTCAATGCGAGGATTGTAGCTTATGGCAAGATTTTTATCACATTCCAATAGGGAAAGGCTTGCTAAACTTACCAACCACTTGCAACAGACTGATGATTATCAAACAAGATATTTCCATTATATCAAAAGGAGATCACATACTAGTGTTCCAATATATGACAGCAAAAGATTGCAGCTGCACTACCTTAAGCCTAAAATAACAACTATGCAACATTTGCTACTTACAAGTTGACAGTCATGAAGTCCCAGTACTCGAAGCCTCCTTTTTCATAAGATTCTTCCATTTTTCTCTAAGATCCTTTGGTTCACGAGACTCGTGGAATATATGGCGGCCATATTCTAAAATTTTAATCCACGAGATGTTACCTTTGGTCTTTTTACCAAACTTATGAATTGCTTCCTGCACAAGTATACACACTTCTGAATAACACAATTGCCGTTGGAATCCAAAATTAGGAAAAAGATTACTAGGCAACATAAATAAACCTAGCTCAAGATTACTGAAGAAACTACAATGATCTTTAATTAATAACATAGCAAACAGTAGAGATACTAACACTTGATATGGGGCAAATGATACCGAACTGATTGACAATGTCAACTAGATTTTCTAGTAGCAACCTTCGAGAATGTATACCTTGAGAACTTCTACTTCTTCTCTGGTCCAAAGAAATCTCCGCCGGTGACTAAGGTCCATTGGCTGTGATCTGCAAAACAAGGAAATCACTACTGAGATCTGGAAACCAACCTGCTAATTCAAAACAAGGGCAATTACAAAAAGTCACAGCTACTTAAATAAAAATATTCATTTAAATAATTGCAGCATGAAGAGAATGTCAAGGGTGGAATTAACAAAACATAACACTTATTGCTAGACTCAATAATACCACCTTGTAGACTTGCACGATCTGTTTCTATGTGATGGTCTTGTTGATATTTTCTCTGCATTTTCATTTTCTTCATTGTGTGCTTCCACCTTTATCATCCTAACATCACCTTGCTTGGCATCATCAACATATCTAGCATCAGATGAGTCCCGTGGAAAAGTAAAATGATCATTACAAGCAACAGCAAGCTCTTCTAATTGCTTGTCCTTTTCCACATTTATCTGTTTTTTAGTATTGCATGGGACTGGATCCTCTTCATTGAGGTCGGTATTAACATTCTGAAGGAGAGGTACAACTTTGCACACAATCTTGTTATCATCTACATTTGTTGTAGTATGAGAAGCTTTCAAAGAGTCTTCTACCATATTTGAATCAACTTGTGGAGCTTGTTTATTAGCTTCTACTGAAATTTCATTTACCTGCTCCATGTTAAACTGATTCGACTCTACATTTAGTGGGCCACATGATTTGCCAACAATCTCGAAGTTACCTTTCTGGACATTATGAGCATATTTAACACATGGATCAGGTAGGTCAATATCAGCAGTAAAAATAGGTTCTCCACGTTGTTGATTCTCCCCAGTATTGATTTGTTCACCATTATTACTTGGATTAATATCCCCCCTGCTTAAATTATCCTTACCACTCTGAATGAGAGACTTAACTCCACATAAAATGTTATCACTTATGCTTGGATGATTTGACAAGCATCCATGCTCCTTACACCCTTCCTGATTCACTTTGTGACAGAGCAACACTTGGCTCTTATCACAAGCATATCCATTATCTGCTTGTTGGCCCTGTTCATTCTCAAGTGAACTTGTGTCTCCCGGATCAACCCTTCTAAACAGACATGATTTGACATTTAACTGACCACATGAATTGCCAACAATGTCAGCTGCACCTTGCCTGACATGATGAACCTGACAAGCATTGCATGGATCCTCTTGGCAAGGTACATGAATAGTTTGGGCGGGAGCATGAGGGTCACCTGGCTGCTGGTTATTTGTGACCTCAACATGGTCACTGTTACTGCATGTATGTACAACATCCACTTTGTTGAGGGCAACATTAGCATTTTCAATGGTAAGTGCTACTTCATGTACAATCCTGTCATCATTTATGTCTGCAGGGCTCCCTCTTTGACAAGTTAACTTGCAGTTAACACCAGACTGTGGAACTACTACTTGTCGAGTTTGTTCATCAGGTTCTATTGACATTCCAACTGGCTGATCCCTAGTAGATCCACTTGAGTTGCCATTTACTAGGACAGGTGAATTTTCAATAGATTGTTTTTTTCTTTCAAGAGCAGTCGATGAAAACATCTTTTGCTGCTTATGAGCAAAATCTCCACCAACAAATACTGAAAGAAATTTCCTTTTTTGAAGATAATTTTCTTTAGCCTTCCTATAAGCAATAGCAGCTCTGTCACACAGACAAAAGGGGCAATAGAAAAGTCCTGACGTCTCAAACTGTGGTGATGATTTCAAACAGGCTTCATGAACAGAAATAAAGCAATCGGTGTTGCTACAATTCAACAATTCGCCACCTTTATTGCACTTTATACACAAACTTTCTTCAGTGCAATCGCCAATAATAGAATCATCACTAATGTTGGGTTGAAAGCTCGGAAGATAGCATTTCTCAGCAGCAAAGGCTTCATAATGATTTGGTCCAAAGTCAGAGTGTCCTTCAAGTGTGCGATGATCGTCTCTTATCTGTGCAACACTAGATTGAATGTTCAAACAGATTTTCTCAGGAAGAACAGTAATCGTCTTTTCTTTACTTCCATTTTTAGGTGTCTCTTGGAAACTCACATTTTCGTCACAAGGTTGCCGTACAATGGAAGAATTTTTTTTTGAATGACCACGAACATCACAGGCAACAGAACTTTCCAGGGGAAAATGGGATCCAAGACCATTAGAATCTTCTTGCACAACAATCTTGTCACTGACGGGAAGTTGAGCACTAATCGCTCCACTGTTTTCTAGAGTAAGAAAGTCACAGAAGGAACTCTGTATGCTAGTTTTATCATTACCTTCAGGTTTTACAATCCCAGCTTCCACACTATTTTTCTTAAGCAAACACTGAATAGATTCTGAAGTAACTTCTCTGGATGCTGCAGTGTTGCTTCCATGGGCAAAATCAATGGAATTATGTATTCCTGGGTAAAAATGATTATCAGAGTTTAGCTTAATCCTCTTCGGCGTTATGTCCTCAGTGAAATCATTGCTTCTTTGATAATTGTGTTCCTTTTGAACACTATTTTTATCTAGGAATCTATCAGTGTCTCCAATATTCTGTGCAGCTGAACTCTGCCCCAGTTGTTGAATTTGGTTATCTTGTATGCTTATTTCACGCTGCTTAGCCTTTTGAGATCCATCACAAGCATTGCACTTAGCATCATCAGGTTTATTTTGAATTGGCAAGCCACTCATTTGCTTTGTTGGTAAGAGAGCTGGGCATCTGTCCTGTAGAATTTTTTCCTTTAACTGAGACAATAACCAAAAACTCTATGAGAAGGTTAGCATGAACAAGTTCCTTCTGTAGTTAAAAGGGGAAAAAAATGAATTGGTAACCTTTTCAAGAAATGTTTTTGGGAAGGAAGCCTTCTTTTGGATGATAAAATTGTGAAGTTCACCATTAAAAACCTTTACTCTATCCTTCCCAAGATTAAACAATCTGGCTGCATGACAAAACTAAACAAGGCATATAACTGCCAGATTGAGAAAATTAACAGCAAAAATGAACTGAAACATTAAAATACCAAGCAGAAATCAAATGACAAGTACAAAATTACTGTCGGGGAATTAAAAATAAAAAAGCATATTCTTTTAGAAGGGAGGACAAAATAGCATGGTTTTAAATTTCATTATGTGCCACTAGGCGCAAATGTAACTTCTTGTTCTGCCTGCTGACAAACATGCAAAACAGTTAGGGCATCTCCAACGCATGCTTTTGAAAAGCTTTTTTCTTTTCCAAAACCATGTAAAAACCTGATCACCATTGTAAGGGCAAGTTTTTTGTTTGAAACCTTTGCCTGGGTTCAATATTTCGAACCCAAGTTTTTCAGACAGTGGGCCCCATTATTATTATTTGACATTAATCAGCCATTTGCATTGGAACCGAGGTTTTTCCTGCCTTTTTTTTTTTGGAAGAACTAGCCATTGCAAACGGCTGGTTTTGACTGCCTCTTGTAATTTTTTCATTCATCCCAATCAAGTCATTCCATTCTTGTTATTATCTTTATTCTTTCTAGTCCATTTCATCTTCTTTTTTTTTGAAATGGATCCAAATTATAGTGGATCTTTTAGAAATTTTTTCAATTAAGAAAATGCACGTAACGTTCACATAATCGTCCTGATGTTCAATATTTTCAATTTTCCACTTACACACATTACCGTCAAAATTTTCCAAATGTTCCATACATTCCACAATTCCCTCTAAAATTCTCAAAACTTTCGAGCTCCTCCGAGTAATTGCCCTCAACCTCCATTTAATATGTACCCTCCCGAATATTAACAGTCCATGCCTCCTTGGCAAGTCAATTTGTAATGTCACCCCCTCCTTATGGAATTTCTTCTCCACAACTATCATTCATGCTCTCAGACGAATCAAGGAAGGCTAGCATAGATGTATCCGGAACTGACAAAGAATCAGTAACACCATCTAAGGTTCCAGAGTTGGGCAATGAAGCTAGTTTTGGTGTGCGTGACACCAAACAAGCAAAGTGGTCACTGGACGAAGAGATACACCTTGCAAAGGTATGTGATCAAAAGGAACAAACTTTATGGAAACAAATCGAAGATTATCGGCATGATGGATTTGTGGAGCGACCTTGGGTGAAGTTAAATTCACATTTCTATAGTCTCCATCATCGGATGGAGCGATGAGGATGTGCTCTAAGAGCACATAAAATGTGGCAGG
The DNA here is from genome assembly GCA_037177415.1 of Kaempferia rotunda. NCBI lineage: Eukaryota > Viridiplantae > Streptophyta > Magnoliopsida > Zingiberales > Zingiberaceae > Kaempferia > Kaempferia rotunda. The sequence continues at coordinate 3,879 of JBAMIB010394467.1, read as the reverse complement.
AAAATCACGGTAACAAGTCCTTCAACTATGAATATGTTTAGCGAATTCTTAGAGAGATTGTGAGAAATATATTCCACAACAGTTAAGACCTAAGAATCAAGAAGGCACACATCCTCATCAAATCCGGATGCTTCTATTGACATGGATGATTGTGAAGTCTATACTCGTCCAATGGGGCAAAGGACGCGGAATGGAAGGCAAATCTAAAACTAGAGACATTGATGACATGAAATTCAATAATAGGTAGCAAAAAAATGGAAGAATTACAAAGAGAGCGAATTGAGATAAAAAAGCACAAGATGGCAATGAAAAAGTATGAAATGTTTATGAAGGATTACATTCTAAATTTTGTGAAAGTATTAAAAAGATATATGGTATGTAGTGGATTTTTTTTAGTTGATCTTTATCAAATTTGTTATTTTTTTATTTCATTTATGTAATTCATTTCATCTATATTAATGTTATCTGTATTCATTCATTATATATAAAAAAATAAATAATATATATTAAATATGCATCATGCTAAATTATACATACATACATCATTAAATAAAAATGAACATGTGTGATATAAGTGGGACCAATTAACAAATAATTAAGGATTTTTTAAAGATACGTGAATTGTTGTGCGGGGCTTATAAGAAAGTTGTACGAAGATTTTTCTTATAGTGGAGAGAAGAGTGAGGTTTTTTACTTTTTGATGTGGCACATAGAAAATATTTTAAAAAAACCCCACTTTTGAGGTTCTTGCATTGAAGATGCCCTTAAAGGCACATTATCTGGCTGACGTGGATTGTCTTCTTAGATTCTGCAAGAAGCGTTTGTTCACAAGCTATATTCCTTGACCTTGAACCTCTGTAATTTCATGACCCACATTAATCCATTCACAAGCCATGACCGCAAGCTAGGGATTTTGATGACTGTGAACTGCAGTTTCACGATTGTGCAGTCTCCTAAGCACAACAATGGATGCGCACATCCAAACCTAGCGTAAAAGTGTACCTACCATCCCAGACATGTAATAGAAGAGCAAACAATGGTATTACGGGAAAAAACAAGTGTTCTATGCAATTTCAGCACACTCTAATTCCTAAATCATTATAATCATTTAAAAAATATTCAGATTGATTTTTCGGATATTCATTATCTTTTTTACACTTATTATTTCATTATAACTATTTACTATCATGTCTGGCCAATTATTGTTGTGAACTTACATATTTACGTATTATTATCTCATATGTCCATTCACTATGCCTTTCAGTCCAACTCAGGCCTAACTCACACTCTGTGGACCAACCATACAAAAAAAAACTTGGGTTTATGAGACATTGGATTCTCACCAATGTCCCCGTGGCATATGAACTACTAATATGTATTTTTCTTAAAGCGGGATCCTCAGCTATCCTATCTGCACCATCTGCTAATTCTTTTTCATTTTAATGCATTTACCTTAAATGTTTCCCAAATCCCAATATCTTTTGCAATTAGGGCTTCTAGTGTGATCGTGTTCTCCTAAAATGAGCACATAAGCCCAGGCCAGCAGAAGTTTTCATTCAGTGGTGGTGAGAGGCCTTCAACATGTCAGCCATGAAGATATGTTATTGATGGAACCCATGCATTATATTTTTCCGCCCTCAAATCTTCGACTCTACTCATCTATGATTTTTTTACTTTTTCTATTATATCCTTTAGGAAAAAAAAACGATTAACTCAGTTAGCCTCATTGGCTATCCTTGGGGTGGCCGGCCCGGCCCCACGAAAGTTTTCCACCAGCCACCAAGGTAAATCGAGAAACACTCGCGGCGAACGGCCTAAAAGTCTAACATCCTTTAATTGCGAGTCTCATCTGGAGGAAAAATCCCTACAAATAAGTCGTAGCTGGGAATCGAACCGTGGGAGACAACTAAACGTCTTTACCACTGCACCATAGCCTCGGGGGCTTGTTATATCCATTAGGGTTTTAACAGAAAATGAACCAAATAAATGTTTGTTTTTTCTAATTGGGAATGTAATATACCAATTTCAAATCACCTAACTCAAAGTTTTGCTCATGCAACATGTTTCATGTTTTCTGACTGAAACGTGCAGTTGAATGGCAGGATATCATCTTGCCATTCGTCTGCAGGGGCAAACTCAGACAAGCCAATTTTGAAAATCACACAAAGGACCAAACCTCTGGTGAGTAAATAAACACTCACATATTTCATATTGGCTCAAACTTCAATCTTATATAATATATATACCTCGACAAGGGGTGTTGCATTCAATGTAAGTGAAGTAGCATGCAAAGGTTCGATCAAACAACATCACAAAAGATACTGCCAAAGAAGGAGCTTGCAACTAGTTTATTTCAAGTGGACATAAGAAGCAGCCTGCACAGTAATCCCTCAGCTGCTATTGAAAGAATGTTCCAAAAATGAATTGCCCAATTTCGTGCACTTCAACTAGGAAGGGCTAGAGATGATTAAGATAAGACTATCTGGTCAATTTCTTTTGATATCCTCCTTTTACCATTTCAATCCACTAATGGTTCGCCATCGACATTCACTTAACATCAGGTCCATAACCAAAAATATTAATAAGGTTGCATGTCTAGAAGTAGGCTTGCCTCAACGATTGGAGATAAAATTTCTCGTACAAGCATACTTGAACCACCTAAACAGCATCTTATATTATTCTTTTCAGTAGTTGGAAATTTTCAGATAATCCTTCACAAAAAATAAATTTTCACCAAAACCAATTCAACAAGAAGCACAGTAGATATATATATATATAAACCCCGTGTATTGTAGCCCAAACCATCAAATATTAAAGGATTATGCAGATTATTATCTAACATGAGTAGTCCATAAAAATTGCTAAATAGTGTTTAAAATCTGCTTAAACAACATGCAACTTCAACTGGAAAACAAATATTGTTTTCACTTTAGGATGATTTATCCAAGTCTGAAATTTAAATTAGATCATGAAATAGCATGTTATGCCAGCAGGGGAAAACAAGTACTTTCCTTCTATATGTAATACATCGGACAAGAGGATAGATATTATGCAAGTAGATGAAACAACTATGCAAACTATAGCATCCTACCAAAATTACAAAATGTCCAACCCTGGCAAATACGTGCAAGTAGAATGAATTATAATCTGAAGGAAAAAAGAAAGTACCTTCCTCGTCTGCTGACAAAGCACTTCCTCGCAAGAAAGGTTGGGATCGATCTCCCTACCGGAATACCATACTGAATAATTCTCCTTGTGCAAGCTCACAAGTACCTCCAAATACCTCAAAGAAACAGCTTCCCGGACAAAGCTCGGAGCGCTATTTAATAACGCCGGATTATTCAAGATAAAATCTGACAAAGTAGGGGAGAGGCGAAGGAACTCAATCCCAAAAGTCGATTCCCGATGCTGGAGGAGAAAGAAGCTACAGAGATAGCGTTACCTCCGAGGACGGAAATGTCGAATTCCTCGCGCCTTGCTAGGGCTTCTATGACCCATTGCCATGCGAGAGACGTCGACGTCATGGAAGAGTGGAAAACGTAGGTAGAGGAGCAGAGATGAGAGAGAACTGGCGATACGCCGCCGGAAGGCAGACGACCTGAGATGCGGCGAGGAGACGAGACGGTGGCGTATTCTCTTTTGAATTAGGGCTGAAGGCAACCATTCTTCGGGACCTTGTGTTTTTTCCCAGTCACGTTCGCATACTCACATTTGTCGTCTGATTTTTTTTATTATTATTATTTAAAATGATTTATAATATATAAATTGATAATATAATTATATATACAATTATTCTGACAATAATATATATATAATTTTTTAATAAAATCTTATTTAAATGATGTGATAACCTAGTAAATGTTATAATTTAATGCAATT
>JBAMIB010394434.1:0-10546 GCA_037177415.1 Kaempferia rotunda | reverse complement strand
TGGGCGCGCAATAGAGCAACATAATAGTAGTGTCTTCTGTTGGTCCTGTGTGGTCGACAAGATGGGAGGAGGGGAGGTGAATTGCCTGCAATACAAAACTATTACATTTCTCGAACTTTATAAACTTATGCAATCACACACTTAAAAAGAAATTAGAATGTAGTAAATAAAATAGTACGAGACACAAAAATATTTACATGGTTGGCAATCAGAGGATTACTACTCTATGGAAGATGGAGCTCAACTAGATTCTCCTTCTCAAATAAATCGTCGGAGGCGGAGAAACCTCGTATGCGGAAATTATCGATCATAAATAGAGAAGCTAGAATAGAAAAGAATACAGAGTGTATTGTGTAAAAATAAGTTGGATCAGAGTTCTATTTGTAGCACCTGATCAGTTTCTGGCTATTTGTACTACTCTATTTGTAGCACGATTCGCCCCCATGTAGGAACCAACAACTCTATCCGCAACGACTCTACGACTGTGACTGGATAAAACTTTATCCACTTCCGGGTGCCTTGACTGATGATCTAGCATCGCCGCTTAACGGTTATGCCCGCGGACCACCCAGGCACCTTAGGTGGTCCGGGCGCCTAGACGGTCTGGGATCCTGGAACAATCAAAGTCAACCTCATGTTGACTTGACCCGGATTTACCCTGATCTGCCCTGGTCGTTTGGGTGATCTCGGAAATCCGAAATAGGGCTCACTCAAACTCATGTTTTGTCCTTCTTCGAGTGAGCTTCCTCCCTGGCTCCTCGTCTCTCGGACCTCTGCGCGCGTCCTTCTCGCTCCGCTGGTGTACTCTTTCACAACTTTTTGTCTCTTGAATGCGTCAAGCTCGTCAACTCTCTACCCACGCCATCCTTCTTGTCTGCTACATCTTTCGCTCAACTTCTTATGTTACTAAGCACATGCACATTTAGACACAAGGTTAACAAACTATAAAATATGATATAACTTAATTGATCACATTAAAATTAACCTGAATACCACAAAATTAGTCCACTACCTATGCATTTTACCTTTTCATGGCCCGAGAAACAGCAATTCTGGATGTATTTTAAGTAGCATTTTAAAACTTTAAGATAGGACCGTACATCAATGACTAGTGTTCAACCATCATCTCGAAAGAAATAAAACAACTCGAAAGAAATAAAAAAATTAATCCCATTGCTACCTCATAGCAATTTAGCGGGAGAAAATTAAAAGGAATAAACAAACAGAAACCAAAATGGTTACATTTCAAATGCTAACAACAATATTATATAGCCAAAGAAACCGATTTGCCCAAGCTTTTCAGGTCTCTTGACAATCTGCCTGCACTAGACACTTTGATATCGAAGTAGCCGGGAAGAACTACCCGTCTTGGCCCCGTACCTCAGTCCATAGCTTATCTTGAAATTGTACCTGACAACTGGTTCATCCAATGCCCTTCCTCAAATAAAGATCAAGGGGCAAGAGATGAAACAAGCACATGTTTCTCAGTCAAATGCTTTTGAAAATTTGTCAGACGAGCCTGCAATTCTACGATTCCTGCAGCCTTCTGAGAGAGAATGGCATTCAATCTAGTTACATATTCATCCAGCTGGTTACCAGGTTGATATGCATCATCCAAAAGTCTCATTTCCTGTTTATAAAGCAAAAAATCAAGAAAGTTAAATGAACCAAATTTGAGTATTATATTCAGTTTGACATATCTTACCTCTCTGACAATGTTCAGCGTTGCCTCCACTTGTCTTCGATGAGCCGTCACCAAATCCTCTTCTTCCTGCGGTTATAACATGTGAATCTTATTATGTGTCTACGAAAGAGATTTGCATTTTGTGCTGAATATGCTCACCTTCAAAAGATCAGCTAGTTCATCATCAGAATCAAAAGAGTCTTCATCAAAGACATCTTTCCGTTTCACCAGGGAATCAACCCTCCTTGCCTTCCCATTTGTCGGCAAAACAATGTAAGCCTCTGCCTTTCCTTTCATCAGAGATGGTTTTTCTTGCTCAAGTACATCCTCAGAGTAATTAATCATCTCTGCAGTTGTAGAACTTCTACTGTTAACCTGAAAATGGTTCGCTTGTGAAGCTGTTAGTATGCCATCTTCTCTTGCACTGAAAAAAGAGGATTCGTTCTCAATTTGTTTGGACCACCCGCGTTTGTAATTCTCACTAGCATCGGCATTGTTTCCTTCAGTCTTGGAGAAAGATAAAGGAGCAGCAACTGACTCTCTTAGATTTGTTGTTGATGAAAGATCCTTTTTACTGTTTCCTTTAGAAAGACTCTTCACCCTGCAAAAGAGTTGAAACCGCTTAGCACTAAAAGGAATCAGTGTATAATAGTTCCAGGCAACACAGTTAAATAATCCATCACCTATCAGCATATCGCAAAGTATTCAAATTGTGTTCACATGAGCCCGAATTTGGAGATATGCATGATATCATCACCGTGCGCGAGTCACCAACGAATGAATCCCTTAGCACTTCAGTTAGCTTACTCCCTCTGAAAGGAATATGAACCTGGTCATTGTCAAGGGCCCGAATGCATTCCTTCAATGCAAGCAAACTTTTGTTGATCTCAGCACCTTCTATTCTGGATTAGAAAACGACTAAAATCATTGCATTGGAAAAAATATGACCATGTTTCTTTTGTAATTATATTTAAAAAAAACAGTTACCTTGTCTGCTTGTCATTATCAGTGGTATCTGCACCTCTCTCACTTCCAGCAAGGTCTATAAATGAGAGTTTGCCACAAATTCGAGCAGGCTTGGATTCATTGACATCTACTGATTTCTTAATGGCAAGTTGAAGTATGGCATGAGAACGGGATGATTCCTCATTTGCTCCAGTTGTGCCAGTACTCCTCGTTGCATTACCTTTTTCAATAAGGTCCTTTATGGTGTCAATACTCGACACCCTATACTCTTGCAAACCCACTATGCAAACCTTCTGCTTTCCATCCTCTCTCATGCAAAGCTTCCTATAATAAACATGTTAGCGTGAAGGGGAAAAATCATTCTAAAATAGAAAATAAGATTAGACCTTCGGTCATTTAGCAGATCAAAAAGCTTTCCTCCATAAATCTCAAAGAAGCTGACGAACAACTGGAAACCTTGATTTCTGTATGTATGATGCATTAGCCTCAGAATATCTTGTGATGCTTTAAGTGGTAGTGGGTGCATAGTGTATGTCTTTCCACTACCTGAGAACAGATACAAAATTCAGCCAGTCAGCCACCCAAATCTAGAAACAAAAGTTTCGATTATCAGATTGCAATAGTCACAGAAATCGAGAGCAAGGGACACAATTAAGCAAATCAAATGGGAAAATGTACAAGCACAGATAGCAAATAGAAAATACAATGTATGGAAGGGTTCCATAGAAACTATGGAGATTTAAAATATATATATATCAAATAACAGAAGGCCAAATTTTCAAAACTGACACAAATTAAGCTTGGACGAATTTAAATGGAATTAATAAGAACAATATTGTGTGCATAAATTCTCAGATCATGGCAAATGCTAAAATTGTTTTAGGGCAACAAATGAGTGCTTAAATTTTTGGGTCACAGGATAAGAAACTAATTTTAATATGCACAATTTTAGTTTTTAACTTGAAGTTTAGGATTAAGAAATAAATAAATAAAAACATTTCAAACTACTATTTCGTTAACATTTCCAGTTTGTTCAGAAATGACTAGCTGTACAAGAGATGAATCCCAAGTATTTGAGGACAACTACATGGATCTTATTCCACCATTGAGCTCAATGTAAGGGTATCTTGGTAGTGCAATGTAGTCTTCTTTCGAAAATCAGTTAAGACCAATGCTGATAAGGATTATGATATTTTTTTTAGGCAAATTTCAACCTTTTATGTGAATTTGAAAGCAACAGTAGTAGAAGTTTTCATAATAAAATAGAGTTCAAGATAACTGAGGAAAATATGAAATGGAAATGAATATTATCTATCAAAAGGTTGTACATGCATCAAGATAATCCAAAATTTTAAAAATTATCAAACGGGAAAGTAATCATTCCATTATTGATATCTGATTAGTGTCAAACATCGAAAGAGCAAAGACAATCATCTGACTGTCACAACTAATGTACAAACATACTAAAAATCAAAAAGAAAAAGTAACAGCAGAATGGGAAATGCATGTTCGTGTACAATTGAATTGTCAAACAATTTTAGCTAGTAAACGTCTACCTGCTACAGTAATAAAGAACTTTTTTACAAAGTGATGAAATACAAATTATAAAATATGTTAGGCAGTAAAAAAAAATTAAGTTTCAAATTTTGTTCTATTCACGATTTGATTTTGGCTTCATTTTGAGAAAGCAGGGGCAGTCATGGCGGCAACAATAATGGATGATGAATAGGTGATGACAATTGGACAACAAAGAAAAGCAAACCAACAGAAGGCGACAAGAGGCTAGCGTCAACGCCAGTGCAAAGAAGATAATTGACATCAATGATGCCACACGTCGGTGCGTAATGTCGAGGGAAAGGAATTGGATGGAGTGGATGTTGCGAGGAGGCAATGCCGCAAGTAGGGTGGCAGAGATGCTTAGTTGCCCTTTAAGCGGTTGATAATGGTCCAATTAAGAGTGGTTGCTTAGCTGATGGTGGGTGTGATAATCCGTGATGTTGTGGATCAAAATTGAAGAGGAAGAGCTTAAGTGGTTTGTGAAAAAGGAAGCTAATGTTGGCAAGGGGCAGCAACTTAAGGCAATGGCATCAATAAGAAAGGAGTTGTTGCATGGGCAATGGAATTTTCTTTTGAAGCGATAGGAATGTAGAAAGAAGCAATGCATGAAGAAAAGGAGGGAGAAAGTGGATTAGGTTAGATCTCATTCAAAGGAGAAAACACGGGACAAATCATGGATGAGGGTGGCGTTAAAACCTAAGGACAACGGAGACAAAACAAGTTAACTAGTACCAAGATTGAATCACTTAGGGGCCGTTTGGTTTGAGCTTTTTCTGTTTTCATTTTATGAGAAAATGCAGTTTTGAAAACAGTGTTTGATTTGCATTTTTCACATCTATTTTCTAGAAAAAGATATAGCATTTTCTGAAAACTAGAAAATATCTAAAAGTCATTTTCCAAGAAATGAAATGGAAAAATATGATTTTCTAGAAAATGAAAAGGAAAATTGCTTAAACCAAACTCATCCTAAATTTTTTCTCTAATACAAATTAACACAGCATCAATATTGAATTGTTGAACTACCTAAACTTTGATGAAAGTTATGAAGTGCAAGGGATACATATCTCCAAGAGAAAATAAAACTCATCTAGAGGAAACACTCTCTCAATCAGAAAAAAAATTATCACCAAGAGAATTAAAAAGTAAATTTTATTACTTCAATAATTGCCAAAAAAAACACATGAGATTCTACTCTCTTTTTATAAATTGATAAAAGACTCATCCTTTATAAAATAAAAATTAATTCATCCCAATAAAAACTTTAATTGACTTTTTCTAAATCTATACAACCTTTTAAAATTCTCACGCTATTTTATAAGAAATATAACAAACTATAAAAATTTAACAACTTAAACAATTTTAAACTTTTTACTTGCATTTTAAAAAAGATTTAAAGTCTAACTGCATTAAATTGTGAAGAAAACATATTGTTCAAATCATCACTAGCTCTTCAAGAGGCACAAATACAGTTGGCAAACAAAACAAAGTTGATTTCTATAGGAAGAGAAGTTAGGAAAGGAAGATAGCCTTGCCTAAGAATGAAATTGCTTGTCCAGAAAAAGAAAAAGTTGTTAGTGGGAAGAAGCAAGCAAAGGTTGTTGTTAGATTGATAGCAAGGGAATTTGATGAAACAAATTCTCAAAGATTGACAGCTGATTGAACATAAATGATGAAAAGAGAAGTGGCATTCTGTCAATAAAGAGAATACCTATGAAGCTCCATCATAAAAAGGCTTGACGAGGAGACACTGAAAACTGAATAGATCAAGTGTGAAGGAGTTCCATCTCAATTTATCACTCTGCATGGTCACAAAATTCCTTGCAATTATGGGTCGGGGTAGTTTGTTTGAAGCTGCATCTGTCACTATGCTAAGATAAGTCTCTTAGAGAGAATTGTAGTGGCAAAGGAACCAATATTGCATGGAGGCAGCAGAAGGTTCCTTTAAAAGAGGAGAGTTGCAAGCCGCACAAATGCAAAAATCAAAGAATCAAAAGTCTTACAGTCAGCAAGAGATGAAATAGCAACTTAAACCAAGTGATACACAGTCCATGACATGTGCATGTGAAAAAAAAGGGGGTGTCCCATGCATTCTACCAAGCAGCAGCACACAGATGTTGTAGCACAGAGATGAAACCACTGGCTAAATTGATATCAATGGAGGGTATAGAGAGCAGAGCAAGAGGGCATTTCTGTTCATGAATTAAATATGGGCATAAGCATGAGAGAGAGGCCAACATAGCTCATGGTGGGAAGAAGCTGAATACTAGAATCTCAAGAAGAAAAGGAGGTTGGAGCCCCTCAATCTCACGAGGCTGGTGAAAAACAACTTCCTGTTAGTCGCCATCTAAGGCAATAGAGAAGGTGCTCTGTAGGAGATAATAGAAGGATGACTGGAGAAGAAAAATTAAACCTAATACATCCAAAATAGGACAAAACACAGAATACTAATAACCTAACAACACTAACACTAGCAACCAATATTTTCTATAGTCATTGAAATATCAGTTTCTTTATACATATAACATCCAGCATTTATAGGTTACAAAGAAACTCAAAGAAATAATTCTCAAGGTAAAATAAAGATGCATAAGAATATGTAGCGCTACTCTCATTCAAGAAATATTGAAAAAAGGATAGAATACATGCACATAACCCAATAAAGGTAAAGAAATAAAGAAACTTGCTCATATTAACTATATCAAGCATATCTACTACTTTTTAGAGTGATAACTAATCATCATACATGTGAGCATATGTTATTCTTCACATAAATTTGCTTCATATAGTATTATATACACATTATGGCTGAAAATTGTAAGCAAGAAAGAAATTAACAGGAAACAATTATAGTACAAAATGTACTACATTTTTTTTACTTACCTGTTTGTCCATAGGCAAAACAAGTTGCCTTGGTACGATTAAAGATAGCAGGAACAATTGGTTCAACAGTCTCATGATATACCTACAGAATACACAAAAAGGAGTTGGTAAAGAAAACTTCAAACTCGAGCAATCTAATCTAACACTCACTTCTTCGTTTGAGACATTTTCATCCAGTACAGCATCAAACACAAACTCATGCTTCTCAAGATACTCCGTTAGGTCAACCTAAACCAATCAGAATATATTAGAAGATGTGAAGCATGATACTGGAACACTAAAGGATATCCAAATTCAAATTTTCATTGTGTTGATAGTGTAGCTATTTCATGAACTAAACATGTTGATGGAGAAAAGTGGAGAGAAGACTCTCACTATAGGCAATTAATAAATATAGATTAAGATTAATACTGGATTAATGTGCAAACCAATAGTACACTTGCTTGAAATGAATACGTCTCACAATTTTGTGATTTATACTCTTAGAAATGCCCACCTTTTAACCACGAAGAATACCAACTTGCAAACACAAATCTCAGTGAGACAACAAATCTCAAAGTGCACTATAAGATAGCTGACTATTTATCCCTCAAAGTGAGTATGCTTTAGAACTTACTGGTGAGCTTGTCTCAGTATTTTTCTGCGTAAACTGTCATAAAAGATAGAAAAGGAAAAGGGAATCAAACTTATTTAAAACGCATTACCATTTCTCATCTATTTCTCAAATCTGGTAACATTTTATCAAATTCTGCTATATATTTTATGATATTTTTACAAATTCTGGAAGCTGAGTAAACTTACCAATACATAAGGCAGGATCAGAAATATATGAATTTCTATCCTTTCTCTTCCCACCGAATTCTTTCTCTTCTCCTTCATCTCATCTCTTTTCTTTTTCTGTCACTCTTCTTTGATTTTCCTCATCATTTTTTTTTCTACTCGAAGAGGATTTTGTAAATGGAAAACAGGTATAACTATATATTAATAAACTCAAAAAATAATTTATTACCAACAAGTGATTTTTGGAAGTATCAACCATTATGTTCCATTTGAACGCAAGAAGACAAATATTTGGATGGGCTATATAAATCATCAACTAATTATAATATATATGTCTAGTATTACATTTGGAGCTTCTAGAATTACTCCGTAGCACACATATAAAACATGTGTAGATTTTTGAATGGATATATATATATACTCTCTAAAACAAACAACAAATTCTCTTGAATATTACCTTGAATTTTGTCTCATGAACGGTAAGCGAGTTGCAACCTGGTTCTCTAGTGATGATATCATCCTCCTTTTTTGCTATTTCCTTTTTGTTAAGTGGTCTTTTTCTTACCTTCGTTGAGATTATAAGCAAAGAAGAAAATGATGTAAAAGCTAGTCTAAAATGAGGTGCTTAAAGCAAAGTGTCTAAAATGTTAAAAAGAAGCAAGGCATACCACCACTTTGATTTTGGCAACCGAGCTTGTTTTTTCTTTCTCAGATGGTGGTACTATATTGCGGCTCAAAGGTCTGTTACTGGAAAAGCCAGCCTCGATGTCATCCAAGTTTCTCTCATGGCCAAAACCAAGTGGTAATGCACCAAATCCCGCACCTGTCATCTGCCCACAACACAACAATTTAACTGCGTAAATAGATCACGAAAAAAACTTGAATGAAGCAATCCAATTTGACGAGATAAATTATATTGGGCAAATTATGCTGTACAAATATGGATATCCTAGTCATAGCTCAAAGAAAGTTATCCTGCTAAGTAACAAACCTACACGAAAATGAGATCTCTAGTTGCTGAAGTAATACAATATGGAAAAACAGAGCCGAGATAAAAGGTTACTTCTGGGAGAAGTTCAGTGTCGAAGGAATGGATATCTAAGATCCCCGGACTGAGATCATTTGGGAACACTTCCTCCCCGTTCTTCCTCTGGCTCGAGGGCCGCGAAGATATCGGCGGCGTCAACGGCTCCGCGGATGATAAGAACTCCCCGCTCATCCCCCTTTGCATGTTCCTCAACATCCTCGAATATTCCACCTGAGCCACCGAGAAAGATTAAAACCTTGGAAAAAGAAAACGATGCCCATCCCCACCAGATCGAAGTGGGCCGGCTGGATTCAATTACCTGTTGAGAAGCATGCAGTCCCCCGAGCTGAATCCACTTGCTGGCGCCGCCCCCTCCTGCTTCAGGGAAAATCTGGTCGGACGAATACTGCCGCTGGTGGAGCTGTCCGCCGGTTCGCTGCTGCATCTGCCTCCCACCGACAGCGGCACCGTTCATCCTACCTCCGATGAGAGAGATCGGACCTTCTCTTCCTCGGCCGGAGCTCTCCCTCCGCGAATCGCCGTGAGATGGGCGCCGTCTACGGTCTACCGAGCCAAGCAAGGAGCGCAAGCAAATGACCAGAGCCAAGCAAAAGCAAGAGTTAAAAGAGAACGGTGAGGGTACTGGCGAGGAATAACTCTACCTACCTATCGCCGGCACCACTCCAACGATTACCATCCATTCTATTGGAGAAAGCCTAAGTGGGTCCGGTATGAAAAGCGCGTAGGCTAAGGGAGTCAAGACGGAGGCCTCGAATTAAGTAATGTTAGTTGGTGGTCGAATGTGATCGAATTCAAAAACTTTCGAAATCGGTGCCCGGTTTGGTTGACCGGGCAGACCCGGTCCAAATGTGATGACGGGAGACAGATGGCCCATCGAGGTCGACCGTGTGCCGTTGGATATGCGACCCGTGTCGGGGAGCGATGGGGTTGTCAGGCTTACGAGAGACTTCATGCATTTTAGAAAATTATATATTGTTTGATGAAAATTATGATTTCATTAATAATTTTATTATTATTTATATAGTTAGGAAATTATAATAAAATATCCTAATAATACTACTGCTTCAATGATAGTTTTATTGATTATGATGTAAAATTATTTAAACATCAGCATATTCATATCTTAATAAATGCGTTGGTTCACATTGTTTGCTTTACCTCTCAAAACTTAGAACCATCCTTTGAAATATGTCATGCCTCACCTCCCAGAGTTGTCGATCACCATTTTCACTAATCAACTCGCTTGATAGCGGCATCACCTCGCCTTGCCTACTTGTCACCCTTTATCTATAGTGCATTCCCCATGTATGTACCCTAACATCTTCCTCCTCCATTCAAATGTTACAATTTAAAGGTCATAAAGCATTGTAGCAGCTACGGAATTGTAGCTGCTACAACAATCTTGTTTGTAGTCCTATCACATCGTAGCGGCTACGATTTCATAACTATTACAACATTTTGGTTAAAAAAGTGTTGTAACAATTATGATTTTATAACTACTATAATGTTTTTAGACCATAATATTATAGCAGTTACGGAATCGTAACTTCTATAAAGTGATGAGCACGTTGTAGCAGCTATGTAATGATAGCTATTACTACATGGTTAGTATGCTCATTTACAATGCTATG
>JBAMIB010394417.1:0-10188 GCA_037177415.1 Kaempferia rotunda | reverse complement strand
CGAAAAGCTCTCCTCCCTTAGCAAATTCAAGTATAATGAAAATTTTCTCCCGTGATTTACCTCCTCCGTGTTGGCCTGGGATCGAATTAGCGGAGGCACTGGGGGCGAACGAATCGCCTTTTGCCACCAAGTATAATGAAAAGTTTAGATTTGGTTCCCTATCACCTTCATTCTGCTTTCAGATTAATCTACTAGATGTCCATTGATAAATTCACTTAACACCCTGCCTACATTGCTCCAGCTAGGAGACTAGCTCCTACTTAATAAAGCATTACTTAATTCTTCAGTTTCATTTTCAAGCACTAGTTCCCCCATTGAACAACCCTGAACCCTTTCCATGCCTGGAGGTGAAACCAATTTCCACGGAGGAGGAAGAGGCAAAGTTAGCTCAATTGGTGTGCTCATGCACTTCTTCCAGAATGCATCAAAGGTACTGGTAAACGCATGCCCACTCTCAACAGTAGGTACAAACATATTCTTCAGCCGTAAACATTCTCTTAGGACTCCAGCAGTATGTAGAGGAGGCTGACCTGAAGTTGGAAGGCCTACAAGTGAAGGCACAGAAGGCTATAGGACTGAAGGAATCATTGAAGGACCCAGAAGTAATGCAGCTGGAGGGAGATGCATGCGCAGGATCGGCAGAAAGAGATCCAGGAATTCTGCCAGCAGTGCCTGCCAATTTCTGCATCAAAACTAGCATTGAGAGACAAACCTCCACCTTCATCATCATCAAGATCAGCAGCATTTGTCCCAGTATCTTGAACACCAGTTTGATCCGTCACAGCTGAAACCTAGGTGAAAATTGACAAATAACAAACAAAATAGTGAATCACATCATTAACTCCTAATCATGAATAAATAAGAAACTGAAAAAAAAAATAAGAACCTTTATTGTCCTTCCAGCAATTTCTAATTGCCCATTTAAGCTCTGTGCAGCTCTTGCATCTTCAAGACGAGCAAACTAAAAAGAAATATGATATGATTTTAGTTATAGCCATAGCAATGAGCCAAGAAAATCTTAATCCAGTATTCACCTGTATGAAACCATAGCCTTTGCAAAGCCCGGTAAGTGGATCAAGGGGCAATTGAACTAGCTCAACTTGTCCAAATGGTTCAAAGACCTAAATATAAAATCCAAAAGTCATCAAGTGAAGATCAAATTGTTTGATAGTTATAGCAGCTATATATAGCAATCCAGCTTTGTTTTTAGGGTTGCCTTGTTCTTGTAAATAAGACCTACACCATCTACATATGCTTTATTCTCTGAGAAATAAGTTAACAGAAGATATAGAGGAAAACAATAAAAAATGACAATCAACCAGACGTACATTAGCTTTCAGTTGGATCTATCAGAACTAAATTAGATCAAATACCCTTCAGCAAATTGAGGCAAAAGATAAGAAACCAATTTAGATCAACACAGGGCAGATATTCCTTTTAAAGGGGAGCCTTGGCCCAACGGTAAAATTGTTGCCTTATAACCTAGAGGTCATGGGTTCGAATCTTGGAAACAGCCTCTTGCAAAAAAGAAGGGTAGGACTGCTTATAATGGATCCTTTCCCGGAACCCCGCACGGTGGGAACTTCGTGCACCGGACTGCTCTTTTTACACCACAGATATTCCTTTTGATCCAATAAGTTATACATATAGAGAAAGAGAAGATCAGACAAATATGCTTTTGAATAAGCTCTAAAGAAAATGTGGCAAAGGTGAAAAGGAAATTTGAAACCTGTGTCATGTGTACTGCAACGTTCTACTATGAAATGTTGAGTGAGTACTCGGTGAAGTTACTACAAGATTCAAGTGTAAATCCAGATATTTAGACAGATACAGGCAGAGAATTGGAGAAAGGCATCCAGATGAATTGGATGGCTGACTTTGACTAGTTGAATATTTAGGCAGAAGATTATCAATTACCAAACAAATGCAAAGGCGAATGCATGAATCAGGTAGAAACAGGCCAAAAACAAAAATTCTACCCTGCCTTTAAAATTCAATTCTAATACCCATCTCCAATCTGTGAATCCAATTTAACCAAAATGGGTTATAATGATTTATGATTGGCCAAACCAGGCACCAAGTCCCAGTCAGCATTGGGACTGCAGGATAACCATACTACCCAACTAATCAGATGCCAGGCCTATGCAGTTCTGATCTTCAGCAATCAAGATAGATGTGGGAAGGATAGATGCCTCAACAGTCTTCGTCCTAGAAAAATCTATGCCTTTGGTTTTGTTCCAACAAGTCAATGTGATCCGGAAGAATAGATGGCATGATTCCAATTTCTATCAAGGTAGTGAACATGGTTTAAAATTTGCAACCATTCCATCCGCCACCCAACACTAACACCACATGCCAATGGGCGTCCCCGCCGCCGCGACTCACGGAGGTCGCAAGGGCCTTAGCGACCCTACGGAGATCAATGCAAAGTCACAGAGACGTTGTGATCCACCAGTCGCCAACAGGTGCGTAGGTGGGATGAAAAAAACTTAAATTAACAATTAAACTTAAATTAATAATTTCAAGAAACACCTAGCAATAAATAAGATAATTTAAATAGACTTAATCAAACCCTATATATTTTTGTTTTAATTCCAAAAATATATAATAAATTTTTAATTTATTTATCATACGGAGGTACTGCCATCCCATTTTTTTTATATTTTAAAATTGTTTAATATTTATATTAAAATTTTATTTTTAATTAATATATTTTATATTTAAAAATACTAAAACTATATCGGCACAGCATGATACGAAACCAAAACCGTATCGTTTTGGTCATCAACCGACACTCCGGATGTGGGCTGAGATTTTAAACCAAATAGTGAGTTTCCATAGCTAAAACTGTAACCCGGCGGCAAGATTTCTATTCATATCTTTGTCAAACAGAATTGCAATTAAACACAATATGTTTGCATATGGTTTTATGAAGTTCTGTGCTCTGTTTGAAAATATAGACTATTTTGACAGATGATACAAGAGCAAAAAATTATTTTTTGAATTTTGGAAGATCTGCAATGCAATCAATGCAGCAAAAAGTTAAACAGCACTCATAATCAAAAGTGAAACATGGAATATATTTGGTGCAGTAGGCAAGCAAATTGGAAATCTGAGTCTAAGCAGTCCAGCCAAGAAATAAATAAGCCTAAATAAAGTTGGATGCCAAATAATTAGAAGTAGAACCTGGCGTAGTTGAGGCTCGGTTATGTTCAAATGAAGATTACCAACATATAACCGTCTAGCAGCACCTGAATTTGGTCCAGTTAGACCTGTTCCCCCTGCAGTTGTGTTTGACTGAACCAAGTTTTTCTCAGCCTCTGAGGGTTTCACCATAACTGGCTGACCAAGGAGAAGTTGGCCTGAAAGAGCTATCGCCATTGGGACTGACATCACATCATAGAACTCAATGTACCTGGAATTTATAATAGGATCATTTTATCATGGAAAATAAACCTTAAAAGCATATATATAATGAACACAATATTCAGACAACTGTATCAACAATGAATTGAACAGTTAAAAAGATATAAAAACAATCTGTATGGTGTAGGTAGATTATAGCATTCAGTCGAAACCTAGGTGGGTAATACAATTCAGCGCATGCCTCCACTTCTCAACTTTTAGAATAAATGTTTGCGAGAAAAAGATATCAAAAGCAGGAAGCTTACCCAACTCCTTTAGAACGTCTAGAATTCCGATCCATTATGAGGCGGACATCACGCACCTGGAAAAACAGAAATCCATTATGACAAACATTGTGAGATATCCAAATTTCTAACGTAGATTCTTGATTTAGCACAACTGTTAAGCCTACCTAACTGTTGTAAAAGAAGTTTTCCTTAATCAATAAAATAAATATAAAAAAAGAATCATGCCAAATCTAAATGTCTGGTTCTAAATAAAAGGATTTTCATTAAACTAAAATTAAAAGTCCAATATGAAGAAAAATGTAAGAAATAACTCAAATAGTAATTAACTAGGCAATAGAGAAGTAAAGAAAAATTGCAAAACAAATAATACAAAACTGATGGACTTTTCTTTTTCCACTTTAGAATTTTGAATTATTTATTCAGCGTTGAACTAGTCAAATTAACACAGTTTGATATCATGCACATCTATCATGAGATCCATTGATAATTTAGTAGGATCATTTCATCCATTTTAATCTTCCTCTATTTCCATCTGGGAATCTTCTGAAAACCTATGGAAAAATTAATTTTTACTTTGTTAATCAATTGCCAGCCGCTATAGTACAATAAACTGCCCATGGCACAGAAAAAAAAATGTGGTGCATAAAATAGCAGGATAGGAAAATAAAATAGATTATCTAAAGATTATCATTTGTCTCATTATTAAACAAACTCCATACTGACCTTTCCTGCTTTTGAGAAAAATTCATAAACATCTCTTTCGTCTGCCTTCAAAGAAAGCTGTAAGCACATAAAAGCAATCAGAATAACAGTTGTGAGCAAAGATATGCTTATTTGACAGAAAGGATACATGTGATTGCAAATACCTGATAAGCAAAAACAGTTCTTTGATCTCGTTCAGGATCAGCTTCTGGCTCAGGTGCACCATCTTCTTTCTTTTCTCTGTGATGTCTGTATGAAAAAAGAAAAATAACATGCCTAGTGTAAAAAGAAACGGAAGAAAAAACAAGTATCCAAAATAGCAAAGAAGAACAATATGTGCTTGCCAACTTGCTAGTCATAATCAACCTACTCATTTAATCTGAGATGGTATAAAATAAAAGCCAATGTAATAGCCCAATGAAATTCAACTGATAACAATTTAAAATAAAAAAGTTCTAGTATCCCAGAGCAATAGCTGGCACAAGGAAAATCATAGAAGCAAATAGAAGGTCTGCAGCTGAAAAGAATGCAATGAGAGAGTAACTGAAGCATGCTCTCATGGTCATATGTCACAACACTGTCCAAGCAAATTTGCAAAGTTCACCAAATATCCTGAACAAAAACAAAAGTAAGAATATAATATTGTAATCATCTTGTATAACATCAATGAATATCAGCAGGAGCCAAACAAAATGTACTTCATGCATACATAATATTACTTCATGCATTATGTTAATACCTTCCTTTTCAGAACAAATAATAACTGTGACAATCAGATAACTTTAGCTGAGGGGCATGTTAAATTGATTTGAAGACAATTTAAAATTTTATTGTAGAATTCATGAGGAAACCCCACAAACAGGCAGTGAGACAGAATAGATAGACCCATCATAGCATACATAAACTATGAATGAAAATGATCAATCACCTAGATAACTTAGAATCCATTATACCATGAATCTACGAGTGAAAATGGATCATTGTCATTGATGCAAGATAAATAATAGCATAAATGGAATAATCATATTCAAGATTAAAGTTTTAGCATTGTTGTTTCAAACCTTCAAGATTATTAAAGATTGTTTAGTGATAGAAGTACATTGTCCACAGCATAGCAGAGTTTAAGAATCGCAAGTTTTTTTTTAATAAGTATAAGGATAAACACTTTTGCCACGTTTGGAAGCTGCAGGCCGTGAAATTTAACCTTCAAAAACAGAAACTGGGGCATGCTATGTCTAAGAGGCTTAATTTGATGTACATTGGAACCATCAATCAAAGAATGTCTTAATGATAAACCCTGCAAAGAAAATTAAAGAGAAAAAAAGGCTATTTGTGCAGCCAACAGAACATAAATCCTGCATAATCATCAGAAGAAATGCTTCTGTGAAAAGCCCAAGACTCCACCAGCATTTCTGCAACAGAACAAATATATTTCAGCTATCTTGTTCTGAGATGCAGAAAATCTAAATTCATAATATGACATCACTGATGGTCTTCAAATCTCACCCCCATTGAACCAGTTTCTTGACAATTTAATTTAAGAAACTCATAAAAAATGTGTCTTTAAATCCTATTGACCTGAATTCCTCAATAATGCTCATTTTGCGGTGACCATCTGAGTTTGCTCTAGCATATCTGCGAGTTCGCATTAGTGTTTGATATTTAGAATATTGAATCATAAGCTATGAATCTTGAGTAGAACATCACAAGAATCATGTCATTTATTCAATGTGGCTACTAATGAAGGAGGCACACAAACCAAATTGGCAGATAAACTTACCAATCTTATTAGTTCATACAAACTTTCAGAACCTTTGGTGGAGATATCAACTCCTATAATAAGGTAGAAGGAAGAAAAGGAACGTGAATGTTTGAAAGAGGAAACTGTAAGTAACAACAAGGATGGTGCCAGGTATCGTGCCACTAAGATTGATTTGCATAGACCTCATAAAATACAAAGCTACTGGGTGGATTCATTTTCACTATTATAGGCCGATTCAATGGAAGAGCTTTCATTACAGAGAAGATTTGACACAAATCACTATATGTAAATTTGCAACACCAAAATGTAGCATTTTCAATCAAAGCTAAGCTCTAATAAGTGCAGTAGAACGTTCAAGGTAACTAACACAGATTTTATTATAATTCAAGCTAATTATGGTCCTTCCCATTGGGAAGTGATCCAAGACTCCTAGGAGGAAACACCTCTAACTAAAGAACACAAACAGTATCCCATAAAAACTAAAAAAAGCCAGAAATCTACTAGCGCAAGCAAAGCAATCCAGATCATGTAAATTTATGCAAGTGAATCAATCAGCAAGCAAAAAGTTTCTCAACTCATGACACAACTGAAACCCAAAAGGATAACCCTACACACTCGGCACTGGTAATAAATTTCCATCACATCTGAGTGCTGACGTGATGGATAGCTTCCAGGGTATCTCCTGCCACCCTTTTCATATTGAGGTATCCAAACAGAGAAGGCTTCTCGTGCCACTTACAAGTGATGTGTAATGGATAAAACCCCCCATTTTGGAATTTTATATTACATTATATTAGCCACAATGCATGAAGTGTCAATACATAATACATGACATGTGGTTACCACGTATAGCAAAATATCTGAATGCTTACCACATAATACATCCATATCAAATTTACAATTTTACACTAATAAATTAATTACCTTAAGCAACTGCTAATTCAATATAAAAAAATATGAACTTAAATAATTCATTGGGATCAATTTACCAAGCATAGTCTTTAAGTAGCATGACATGTGGTTTTGATTATGTTTATCACAACCATTTTGTGCACCAAACCACGAATTGGTGACCAGCTGACCACATATGAAATAGGAAATGTGGCTCCACGCTGCATGCATTTATGTGGATACACTTCCTAATGCCTATGCAGCCACATTAAAACTTTTGATGATTTATAATCTAGAGATCTAAAAAACCAAAAAGTACAGTCCTACTAAATTCTCAGAAAAGACCCTCCTCAGACCTCAGGCCTTCCATCTAAATTGAAATTCACAAATCAAGTTTACAAGTTTCTCCTTGCATCCTTCCTAATATCTTAACCATCAAAATGCCTTTAGCTTCTGCTTAGAACCGCATATACTCTGGCCTGTATGTTAACTAAAAATATGATTATGCCTTTTCTCTTCATGTTTTATCTTGAGATCCTAACAAATAATAATGCAATCACCTTTCCTTTGAACTGCCAATCAGGACAATATAAAGGTGAAGTTCAAATCATTTCTAGGGCTCTTCTCAGGATAAGAAACTCAAGCTCAATTGTGACTATCACACCACTTGTAAGTAACAATGTGCAGGCTTACAGTTGAGAATAAAATCACTAACTATATAGGAATAAATTGGATCAATAGCTCAGTAGCTATAGTATTCCAGAAATTTATGTAGCACCAATTGACAACACAGGAGAACAGAATAGGTAACAAACATTTACTATCACTGAACACTAACAAGATGAAGTATGTTTCCATATCAAGGCAAAGGATACATGTTACTGAATGAAATTTATTGAATATAATGCAAGTACACACTCACTGTCAGAATCTCATCTAAAAGGTTAATCTTGAATTTAATAGATAAAAATACAATTAAATCCATATCAAAAAAATATATATCACATTGGAACAAACACGCAATCAGTGGCATCTTACGATGATGAATTTTACTACATCACTGGCATAAAAATAGCACCAATAGCTAATGACAAAGTCAACATCCTCTTCTAGATCAAAAGTGATCATAAGTACTGGTGGCATCTACCTAAGAAGTGAATTAACTGATCAAATAAATATAGACAGACACAACAATTTGTAGTCTGCTATAAGGAGTGAACATGGGTTTAGTGAATACCTGGTCCATTGTAATCAGGATTGTGATTGAAACTTTAAGATTTTACAACCCAACAACAACGATGACAACAAAGACAACCAAGCTTTTCACAACCCAAACTGATTTAAATAATCCAGATACCAAGAAGGATCCAAATCATTTTGAGATCTTAACAAGCCAACAACCTTGAGACTTAACTGGATGAGATGTACTTACATTCACTTTTGACATTTTAAAGCTTGCTATTTTAATTTTGTAAAGTTTCCAATTACAAGAAATCCTTTTTAACTCCTAACTGGAATCTGAACCTGCGTTTTTCAAAGTTCCTAGGTCAAATCTCGATCTTGACAACCTTGCTCTGGTCCATAAAAACTAATGCATATAGCCATGTAGCATATTCAAGAGAAATAATAGGCATCCATGTTGTAATACCGACTTTTGATCATCCAGTAGCTCAATGAATAACAATATGTTAAGGAAACTAATGCACTAGAAAATAGCCTTACTGAGATAGATGAGAGGTCTAAGCATTCTAAGACACTACCACCTAGTATATCGTTTGAAAATTTCTAATTTTTATTTACTATTTTTAACCATATTACTGTACACATATAACTTGTGATATTCTCTTTTTTTCCACAAACAAGCCATGCTACATCAAATACTATAGTAGGAGATTCCTCGAAAAATTACATAGCATTAAAAAGTCAACACTGGAGCATCCCGAATGTCCTCAAAATTGCTTTTGTTAGTGTGCCCTAAATGACAATATGTATCGACAATGAAATTGATAGAAAAGACACTTCAATATAAATCAGCATTCAAGAGTGTCAAGGAATGTATTCGACCACATTAAGAGTAAAAATGTACGGCGAGCTGGACACTTGAGTTTGGTGTAATTATCAAGAGAATAATAGTACTATGTTAACGCTCTCAAAGTAGCTAGAATCCATAGAAACAAGTGAGTTTAAAATCATGAAAAGAACACTTCTGAAATTACACAGAAATGAAGCTGAGAAAGCAGTACCTGGACTCGCGCTCTCTTTCCCTGTAGTCTCTCTCCTTACTCCTTTCTATGAATCTCTCCCGATCTTCGTCCCTGTGCCTCTCTGAACGGCTACTGCTCCTCCGCGGCCTTTCTCTTTCTTTTTCTCTCTCCCTTTCCCTTTCCATCTCCTTTTCCTTCTCTTTCTCCTTCTCCCGTTCCCTGATCCTCTCCGCCTCCCTCCCCTCACGATCCCGTTCCCGGTCGCGCTCTCTGTGCCGCTCCTTGTCCCGTCGATCTGGTGAACCCCTATCGCGGTGGCGGGACGAGCCGCTCTCACGGTGCCGATCCCGGTGCTCACGGCTGCTTTTCTCCTCCGACCTCGACCGCTTAGAACGGCGCTCGGAATCGCGGTCGGCATCGTCGGACGAGCGGTGCTTGGAGCTCTTCTTCCGGTCCTTCTCCCCGGCGCCGTTGGCTGACGGCTTCTCTCCGGAGAGCTCAGGATTCTCCACCGTCTTCTCGAGGTACTCGTACTCGTCGAACTCCATGGCGACCGCCTCGAATTGGGAATAGCAACGGCCCTCCAAACCCTACTGCAACCTCTCGGGAAAGCAAAATAAAACCCTAAAGAAAGATCGGTACCATGGAATGGTCCGGACTCGGCCGGATGCGATATTTATAGATTTTCAGATCTTAAAAATGTTAATCTTGATGAAAGAACGTACGAAGGGCTAAAAATCAAAGGATATATTTTTTTTTAATTCAACGTTTTTTTTAATAGATTAATTCTGAAGATGATGAATTTAATCTGTAAAAATTTTCTATCGATCATCCTATTTTTTTCACATCATCAAAACGTTGCCACAATTGGATTATTTATCAAAAAAACTATCTCACACCGCTATTAAATAGTCTAAAATTACCTAATTATTTTATAATGTAAATATTAAATGGTTATGTTCCGTATGTGTGTTGA
>JBAMIB010394408.1:0-10548 GCA_037177415.1 Kaempferia rotunda | reverse complement strand
TATAAAAAATATTTTTAACTAATTTCAATTGATCAACTTTGAAATTAAACTCACGTATAGATTTAAATTTATAAAAATATCTTTTGCCCTCGTGTTTTCTATCCAATAGTATTTTACCCTTATATTTCAAAAATAACATTTAACCCCAACCAAAAGTCAGATATGAGAAAAACACATTAAATTGACTATTATATCTTTTGTTAAAAATCCTCACAAATTTATACATGCACTAGCTAAACAACTGAAAAATAGTAACTTTGAAAAAGATAAGCAGTCAAAAACTTATACTACCACCCTTACCAAACTAAAAAGAGTCAAAATTCTAAATTTTTAAACTAAAATCAAATGAATATGGAATAAAACTCATCATTAAAAATCTCCTTTTCATCATCAAATGTGACATATAATGAATAAAAGACAAATGTACCATTATCTTTTATTTATTTTTTATCATTTTTCGATAATGACCTCAAGAGGGAAAAAAAAAGCATATGGTAAAAACCCCCATAAAATTCATACATGCATCTGCATAAGTAACAGAAAAACAACAACTCTGACAGAGATAACCAGCTAAAAACTAATTCCACCACCCTCACCAAACTAAAAAAGAGCTACAATTCTAAATTAATGAACGAAAATCGCTCTTACTTCATTGTATGCCACATTTGATGATAAGGAGAATATTTTTAATGATGAACATTGTTCCATCTTCATTTAATTTTAATACATCAAATTAGAATTCCATTTTTTTTTTTTTTGATTAAGTGAGGGTGATGAAATGAGTTTTTGGTTGATTATCTATTTCAGAGTTATGCTTTTCTATTGTTTATAAGTGTCTATGTATGAATTTTGTGAGGTTAATTCAATGTGTTTTCCTCTTTTGAGGTTATTATTAAAAAATAATTTAAAAAAAATAAGGGCACAATTGTCTTTTAATATATTTCTCACATCAAAATTTTCGAGATGCAGACTGATCGTTGTTTCATTCAAATGATGTTGTTTCACACAAGTGTTTATGGTTCATCGGCAATCGCCTTTCAAGATACAACGACTTATGTTTCGAAATATGAGTACTCTAAGTTTCGAAAATTCGTAAGTTTCGAAATCTATCGAATTTTCGAAGCTTTAAAACTCTTAAGTGAGTAAGAATTCAAAAGGGAATTCACAACTTAAATTTTTTTAATTACTTGAATCAAAGAAAGAAGTTCCTTTTATAGGGATACAGAGTCACTTTCAATATGTTAAAGAGTTCAATAGGTTGCGAGTCTTCTACATTCACTACCCCTAAAGTAATTATTGGTCACAATTAGTTGTGGCTTACAATCATCGTTTCTAGAGTTAATGATCAATAATTCAGTGAAGGTAACTCCCATCTCTTACTTATATAAATGCTAAGATTACGTTCGTATTTGGGGCTCTCTCTATGACTCTCAATTTCATATCTACACCTTTAGTGGCTTAAATATAAGAGGAATTTCATTTGACAATTTCAGTACTCTTAATGCTTGTTCCCATGTGCATGTTAGACCTTGTTGAGTACCCCTAACGCTAGTCAAATATATAAATTAGCTCTAAGCAATTGGGCCATAAAATTACACGAGTTAGCAGGACCCACACACGAGTATTGATTATAGTGTGCATCTAAATTCCCAACTCCATTGGGTGCATACATACGCACATCTTTGCGAACCATGCTTAAGATAAACAACTGTAAATCCATACGTTACTTGAATGATTGTATGGTCAATCTAGTTTTTGTTGTTGGTGGTGGTGTTATCTGTTCAATCCAAAGACGAATCTTCAGTGGCTCACATATTGTATAGCCTTCAATGAAGTACCTCATTCAAATGTAATTGAGGGACACAAATGTCAACCAGAATTAGGCTAACTAACTAAAAACTAGTATACACACCATGGAAAAACAGTGAACTAAATAATAATAAGAAGAAATTATTCTACTAAATGCCAATCTACTGCTCAAAATATGGTCATTGTCAGATATTGCACTAATACTCTAATATCCCAGCAATAAGGGTATGACATGACACTGAATTGTTACAAAATGGAAGATATGAGAGGGTACCGAGCCGATCCATTCAAAACTTTTGGCTTCCTCGTGATTCACTTTTGCACGAATGCAAGTGAACGCATTACAACAAGATATTACATTTTCGGTCTGCTGACTCGGGCACCATTTCTATAAACTACACAAGCAACAAATAGATAAACAATTTCATATCGAATTGGAAGTTGGAATAGCATGTTGAACAAACTTTACAAACAAAAAATTCCAGTTAAGCCCCTTGATTATCAACAACGCAAACGACAGACTGAACTGCGTCGATGGATAAAAAGAAGCACCTCAACACCTGGAAGCAAATGCAACAGAAAGCGCACACAAACAACTCAAGTTGCAAACTGTTATATACACTTCAATGTCATATCATAAACTCTGCCAAGGCCGCAGCTTTAGAAGACCAGTGGGATGATATTTAGAGTTGAGTATGATCAAACCATTGACTCAAGGACCAGAATTGACTGAAGTGCACTACAATCTCAGATCATGCTGCGATGATTATTATCACAATGAGTAGGATAATGCCAAAAATCACCAAAAGCAGGCACATCTGCATAA
Source organism: Kaempferia rotunda (assembly GCA_037177415.1). Lineage (NCBI taxonomy): Eukaryota > Viridiplantae > Streptophyta > Magnoliopsida > Zingiberales > Zingiberaceae > Kaempferia > Kaempferia rotunda. The sequence goes on along the minus strand of JBAMIB010394408.1, from coordinate 7,913 downwards.
AACCCAGCTAACTCATAAACACAACATATTCAAAAGATTGATACTCCTTTTTTTAGAAGCAGAAGTTGATCTTACGAGGGACGAATTTGACTTTTGGGTTTTTTCTGCCCTTTTAAGCTGGGATTTTGCTTGTAAAGTTGCTGCGTGAGAACTCTCGATGTGGGAGTTGATATCATCTGCAAGAAACTAAGAGTTTATCAAAAAGAAACACAAATGAAGATGAACATTACAAAGTTAATTTTTCTCACCAATTACAATTCCTTGATCATTAACCAGCACAGCAAGGTCCTTGAAGATTTCATTCACCTGACCAATCTGCTGCTGAATTTCTTGAATGCCCTGTTCTCTCTCCTCGATGATTGCCTCATTAAAAACAATCTCATTATCCAACAACAACAACTCTTGCCTATACAACAAAAAAATCATGAAATTAGGAAAATATCCAAATGCATCTCTAGAAGAAAAAAAAAATGCTGGAACTCATCATAAATACTCCTAAACTTGTACAAACTTAGATACCATTCAGTCACAGAGCAGGATTTGCTCATTACCAAGAAGAACTAGGGAAAAAAAGACCTGCAATTGGCATTAATTATTCAAGTAACTTAACAGCCTAATATAGTAATATGGGACTGGCTATGTCTGCTTATATGATCAAATCCATATAGATTGTCAGTATGTGTATCAAGTTAAGCGCTAAAGGTACAACCTATTCAAGTGCTACGCATTCTTGTTGGCTTTGATTTTTCATGTAAAATCACAACAATATAGTGTTTTAACTCAAGCAATTGTTACCTAAACAGAAATTGCAGCGTTGTCACTTAGCTCAATTATTTGGTGCAAGCCTTCATGATGGCGGTGTATTAAAGTTCACTCTCATGTTCTAGGGATCAAATTCAAACCTGCTGAGGATTATGTGACGCTGAAATCCAGATTAAAACTGGTGATAAAAATCAAGGTCTAACTAATATCAAGTTGGGTGGTAGTCTTAACCGTGGAATTGCTAGGTAGGCAACCAAGATTTAACCAAATTTGAGACAGGACCATTCATATGTTGAAGCTGCTGCAGCAGCAGAAGTGTATCTTCTCATGTTAAGTCCAACAACACTCTGATGAGTATTGCATGATTACGAGTGTCCCTCTGATGGCAACCTGCACGATTGACGTTGATCAAAGGTCTCCATGTTTGCAGCCAACCCAAGAAGTAACTAACTCGTTGAAGGCAGACTTCATTCAATTTAGTCATGGCATCATTTTCAATTTATTAACTCAGTACTAACACCAATTTTCTTCATCTGTGTCTCTCTACTTTGAACAACCCACCATCATCTGGACAGTTGGTCTTGGTCATATAATCAATTGCCTGGGCATTCATTTGGTACTTTTGGTTTTGCCCAAAATCAATTGGTTCTTTGTTTTTTGATGGGATAATAATGTAATAGATAATTTTCAGGTTCAGAAACATTTGGGTATTAAGTTTTTATAAGAATTAATAGCATCCCTAACGACAAAGCATAGATGGAAAAAAATTGTCATTCATAAATATTCATATGAAAGATTATGAAAGTAGAAAATTTTGTTAAGCATTTTGTGCAGGCAAAATAAATTTTTTCATTAGATAGTAATAGTAACGTCATGTACTAGGAAAAGACATGAGCTAGATATCACCTTCTAGAATCTGCAAGCAGAGCTCGCTGTTCGCGTGCTTTGCTAGACCCAGAGTCAGCTTCAGTTGCATCATAGCTGTATAAATATAAACAGGCATTGAAGGAAACTGCAGTAAGTAACAAGAATAATCACAGTGAAAATTATATAAATTAGAAAAAAAAAATTGTCTATACTTAACAGTTGATTGGGATCATTAACCTAATTAAATCTAGTGGTTCTAGCAATACCCATGCCAACTCCCTATTTCCCCCTTGTTAGAAAACAAACAACTCAGATACAAGCACCTTTTCTACCAAATACACAAAGGGATTTTTTTTTTCAAATAAAGAGGCCAATAAATACTTATCCAAAAAAAAGAGGCCAATAAATCAGTTGGAACTAGATGAGAAGACACTTGTGTCAAAACTGAAAACAATGATCCACTGAAATACTAATTTGAAAAACTGAAACAATGTTCTTACGAGTGACCAGTTAAAAACTGACAACAAGCAAAACCAACCAATGGAATCTACCATATGTCACCACCATTGAGATTAAGGAGACAATGCAGCAGCTCAAACCAAAAATCTTACACAATAAAAATTACCTTTGAGGGAAATTTGCTTCTGGAACCAATGGGGCAAATGCAGTCTCCCTCTCAGCAGCCAACCTCTGAAATTTCTGGAACTCCTTCAGGATATTTTGAAAATCCTTTGCAAGTTTTGCATCAGCAACTTTTTTACTCGCCTGACAGATTTAATAAATGCTTGAACACATGCAGTCATTTAATCACAAATTTCAGAGGGTATCCACTGTATTTGCAGTGAGAAAGATCTGAGAGAGATGATGATACCATGACGGCAACAACAACCAAGGCTTTATCCCACTAAGTAGGATTGGGTATATGAATCCTCATATGTCATTGAAATCAATCCCCTACTTTTATCATCTTTATTTAAAAAAAATTGGTCCCGATGACCAACAAGAGAAAGTAGAATAAGCCAAAGTTTGTTTATGGTTCAGAGTTTATTGGATAACTTGATGAGCAGCCGATTAAGTTTTATTTCTTAATTATGTTAAACCTGTGAAAAATAGATATCTATTTCCTGCTATGGATAAAATTCCGTAAAAAGGATGGACAACAGAAAACCAATATTTTACTCATTGTTAAGCTGATGTATCGTGGAATACATGTTGGCATTTTTCAGTTAAGATAAGAGTTGAAAGGACCATAGAAATTCTGACATAGTTAATGTAATAAAATAATAATGACAAGGATCACAAAAGAAATCTTTAAAAAATGAAACCTAACTAACAAATGATGTTTACCCAATAAGAAGATTAACAGCATACTAAATGATGACAAATAAAAATAGAATTTGAGAGTTTAAGAGATATATTCTACAAGGATGTGAGCATGATAGTTGGTTTTTATCATTGGCAATGAAAAATTATAAGAGGAAGGAAGAATTGACTGAAAGTATCATCCAAAATTAATTGACTTTATAAAAAAAATAAAAAATATAAGTTTCTCCTTTCTAGAAGCCTAAAAAACTATATGAATGTATTTTTGATCTGTCATGTCATTAAAACACCTTTATTATCAGACACGTTTGTAGACACCAATTGGATAATTGCATGAGAAATCATAAGCAAACCTATAAAGCAGAAGATTGGTAATTCAACTAAAACTAAAGCTATACCAATGCCAGGAGAGTAAATAAGAGAAAAAGTATATGGAAAGAGTTGAAACTTACACTGACTTCAACACCATGATCTGTTTCACTGGCTAGTTTAAGTTTTGCAGAAGTGTCTTTAACTAATTGTGAAATTTGTAGTCTAGTGTTATTCCTGCCAAGAAACATATTAAATCAAGTAATAAGTGTGAAAATAAGTTCCATGAAAGAATTGATTTTACATGGAAAACATCAAACATGGAGTTAGTACATGGAAGAAACTATTGCCAACAAAACCAAATGGAAAGATGATCTAACTTGAATAGTAAAAAATGGCATGATCTAACTTGAATAGTAAAAAATGGCATAAAGGACTAGGACTGCAATTAGAAGTTTGCTCAGAGATGCCCAGTAAAGAGAATTATAGTTCATCATCACCCTAGGAACTTATAAAAACAACCCTACCTTAAAAAAAATTATAAAAATTAAGTCAAAGGAACCACATTTCTAGAAAGAAACTAAACATTCTTATTCTTTCGTCACATTAGAGCAATCTAACAAATCAAGTAAGCATTTTATTGACATTAAAGAAATCTTTTCAAAGATGGGGAACATTCAGATTTATAATTTTGATGAAGAGAAGAATGGTAACCATTATTTACTACTCATTGGATACACAGGCAGTACACTTTTTCACATCTTAAAGCTCTCACTCCATTATATCATGTGTTTTTTAAAAATAAAACTAGGTGCAATTTAAAGTCACTCTTCCCTCTCTCAATTTGGAAAGAAATTGATTTCTGTCTCTCAAATTTTTTAAAAAAGTTATCTCTCTCCAGTTGCCAATTTGAAAAAAAAAAAAAATCAATCTCTCCATTTGGGAATAAATTGATCTCTCTCCCAGTTCCTCTATTTGGAAAAATAAATAAATCTTTCTCTATCTCCCTCTCTATTTGGAGAGAAATCCACTACTCACACTCTCCAGATTTGGAAGTTGTGCTTCTACCTTCACTTGGGTTTGGAAGTTTCATCAGATTTGGAAATCTCTTCCATTACCCATCTCAATTCATAAGATAGTCGATCTTTTTCACCAACTTGGAAGCTTTCTGGTTCTGGAAAGGCTGTTACTACCTTGTTTTGAAAGGGGATTTCCGACAAATAAGGAAGGAGATAAATCTCCTTCCTTTCTATATCTTCCTCCCTTTCTCAGTTTGAGCAACCCACTTGCTCATGTAAGACAACCACCCTCAAGGTTTCATTTGGCTAGTGTATTAAACAATTGAAATCGTAATGAATTAAGTTCTTAGTGAAAATTTGGTAGGTTGATAAGTTGATTGATGATTTGAAAGTTTGTGATTTCATCTACTTTTGCATTAGAATTGTCTCTAAAATCCAAACGCTTTGTTTAGGGCCAGCAACTTAGAGGGCAAGAGAGAATGGTTTTTGATCAAGTTTTGATAGATGAGTCTCCTTTTTAAGATAAGATCCTCACCCTTTTGTTCGGGGTTATAAAAGGAGGACTAAGGAGAGCTTGTAAAGGTTGGCACTTTGTGCTTAAATTCTTGCATCTATAAGCTCTCTCATAGTGATCCTAAACCTCAATTATTGTGCTTCTTACTCGCTCTCACATGTCCTCATCAATTATAGTAGTAGTAGTCGACGATCTAATCAATTGAAGCTTAGTTTCTACTAAGTAGCAAGCCAACAAAATATTTATGTTTGTGGCTGAATTGATTAGACAATCAATTAAACGTGTTAAGTCATTAAGGCGATCAATTGTATCCTTAACAAGATTTAGAAAGAAGATCATTGATCGATCAGATGAAAGTTGCAACTGTAAGATCCCTTAAGCGATAAAATGATTTAGTCGACTGAAGTCAAGGTGAGTCGATCGATGTAGTCATTGTCTTGGAGAGCAATCGACTTATAATAAGTGGAGTCGACTCAAAGATTCATTGGTAAATTGAAGACTATAAAATGTAGTCAATGATAGAACAAAAGAGTGAACTTGAAGCCAATTTGGAGGCCATAAAAGGAGCACCATGGAAAGCATGCAAAAGCAACACTTTGTGCTTAACTTCTTAGATTTATAAGCTCTCTCATTGTAATCCTAAGCTTATTGTTGTGATTCTTAGTCGCGCTCTCACTTGTTCTCATCCATTTGAATAGTCGTACTCAACGATCTAGTCAACTGAAGGCTAGTAAACCAACTAAGTTGTTGACTTAGACTAATCAACTAACAAACAAAATATTTCTATTTGTGGCTGAGTTGATAATGAGTTGAGTTGGGTCGACTAGGTAGTAAGTTGAATCTATAACAAGAGTAAAAAAAATATCGTTGATAGAGTAGTGAAAAATATAGTTGATAGGAGGGTAGTCGATTATGATAAGTGGAGTCAATTTAAAGATCTATTGGCAAACTGAAGACCGCAAAAACCGTCGACTGGAGATGCAATCAATCGACTGATCAATGACAAAATAGAAAAGTGAAACTGAAGACAACTTGAAGGTTGTAAAAGGAAGACTATGGAGAGCTTGCAAAGGCTAGAGCTTTATGCTTAACTTCTTGCATTTATAAGTTATCTTGTTACAATCCTAAGCCTTAATTGTTGTGCTTCTTATTTCTCTCACTTGGGCTCATTCATCATAAGAAAATTTTGAAAGAGATTTCTCCACCTCCAGAATCATCCAAAGAGTAGAAAGTTAGTGGGCATTCAAAAGTGACTCACCGAAGAGTCATAGCTCGTGGATTAGGAACAAGATTCCAAATCACATAATCAATCATGTTACATTTGTATTCATATTTTTTACTTTCCACTATGCTTATTGTGTTTGATTGTCCTTGCTAAAGTTTTAGCAAGCGTAAAAAGTTGACGCTATTTGTCCTCTCTAGCCATCCTACTATCATCCCTACTAGTCCTAAGACTCTATTGGATGGGCACCAAACTAATAGTAACAATGAGCATGGGACCAGAGATAGATTAGCGAGAATATGTAAATCTTAGGCATGTATACCCCATAATGTCTGAACTATTCAGTTCAATATTTTAACCTTAAGTTCTCAATTATCTATAATAATAAGAGAACTAAAATTATTATTTTTACTATCAAAGAAAAGATGTGTATTTCATAAACCTACTAGAATCAAAGACATTTTCTTTTAAATAAAAAAAAATCCTTTTTTATTTCAAGAACAAGCTTTATATCAAAATTTCAAGAACTGTTCTTTCTCATTAAGCATTTGAGAAATTTTAAAAATAAATTAATCCACTTATTTCCGATTCTAAGGCAAAAGAAAGAGATTTCTTTTAAATAAAGAAAAAAACTTTTGGGGCAAGAATGAGTTTTATATCAAAACTTCATGAATCGTTACTATCTCATTGAGCATTTGAGAATGTTAAAAATACATTAATCCAGTTATTTCTGATGCCAAGGCAAAAGCAAGAGACCTCGTTATGCTAGCTTTGTAGATTAACAAGAAAATATAAATAGATATGAAATGTTAACAGCCATGGAACCATCTTATGGATCAACTAGCAACCCTGATTTAATTTCTTATCCATGGTAAATTGGAGTTTATCATATATCGATAACAAAGTCAAAGGGTGGGTCAACCCAAGGCTAAGTCAAACGATATCAACATGAACCAGCGTATCGAGATTAAATAGACCAATAGGAAAATAAATGCAAAGAGAATTGCGCACTCACAGCTTATCGCGTAGCTGGGGGGTGTCCTTGGGGGTTCCGATCGTGTTGACGAGGCGCTCGAAGTTGCGAACGGCCGTGGTGATTTGGAACAGCCCCGCGGCGACCGCCTGCGTCTGATCCTGCCTTCCGTTCGTCAGATCCCGCCGGCCGGCGAGCTGTCGCCCTGTTTCCAGATCCTGGAAGCTCATTCTGTCTACCTCAAATCCAACCAGAGAGAGAGACCTGCTGAAGCAAGTTCGAACCAAAAAAAATGCCAATCGAAGGAATCCGAGACCGATCCCCGGCCCGTAAGACGGTTGGGAATTCGCGTGCAAAAGAGAAGAAGACACACGATCAGAACTTGGCTTGACCGAGAGACTATGAAGGAATAAGGATCGGGAAGAAGGGAGATTGAGAGGCGAAGAGGCCAAAGCGAAGAAACCAAAATTGGGAAGAAAACAATGAAAAAAAGGAAACAAACCAAGAACAGTAAAGCGATCGACAAGGCCGACCACGAATCGACGAATAAATATGCCGCTTTAAAAATATAAATAAATAAAGAGAAATGATTTACAATTGGAAAAAATTTAAGAAAAGACTTATAATATAATGGGGCCTAATCTAATATTGTTTCGTTCAATATTAGGTAATGTAATAAAAAAAATTTTGTTTGAAAATTTTAGTGTATAACCTAGTTTGACATTTACTGTATTACTAATCCTAGTATTTTTTAAATTAAATTAATTTGATATTTGTTTATTTTTTTAGAATAAATTTAATTAATAATATTATGATAATAATAAATTGATAATATATATAATAAATACATAAAATTGATTGTTAAAGCTTGATGTATGAAACCCCCAAAAGTGACTGCAATACCACTTGAAAGGAACTAACTCT
>JBAMIB010394379.1:0-10549 GCA_037177415.1 Kaempferia rotunda | reverse complement strand
GTTGCTTCATCTCAACGCGAATAGTGATCATTGTTCATTCATTTTCCCACATCAAATGATTTGTTTAGTCATTGGTGGGAAACATATTAGAAATATCAGCAGGTTCGTTCTCTTCCCCAATGCTACTCTAAGATAAAATGTAATCTTGAAGGAATACTACCCACCCAGCATGTAGGGAACTCAACCACTTTAGCGATTGGATGAATATTAATGCCTTATGATCAAAATGCAAAATAGACTAATTTGATAGTTACGTAATGACACTAACGTCTCAGCAAGAATAATTGCATATAACACTTTGCTGCTAATTGAGTGGTGTCAAGTGCCCCCATCCCTAGAAATGATGCCTCACAAGTAACAAGACCATGGAGAATTTGTTTCCTGTGGGGGCATTATATTTTATATTATAGAAATAACATAAAATTATAATGCAATGTCTCAGACAATTTAGGATAGCCTAATTTTAATGCACTGAAGTATTATCTTTTGCAAGATAGTGAACCACAGGGGCATGAGAATGTGAAGCTGATAAACAAAGTGATCTTTATAAAGAGAAAAGCAGAATGTAATGGTGATGATACACATAAAAGTCACATACTTAATATAGATATACTGGAACACACAATCAACCAAACATGCTTAAGTCTTAAGCATAAAGTGATCATTGCGAACTTCTTTGCAATGATAACAGGACAACAGTGACCAAGCAAAGGAAAGGAAAGGTATAGATGATTATCAAATGGAAGCATTAACAGGAGCAGGGGCATAACAAAGCCATATGCCTATGCATACCTTTCTCTGTGTGCTGTCTGACATTTTTGTGGTCACAAGGTTTGGGGCATTGGAGCTGATGGTCCTGCTATTCCAGCTTTCCATGGAGTGCTCGTAACCATCCTCTGCAGATGTAGACAACCTAGCAGACTTTTGCACAACGGGAGACGAAATCACTCTTGATGGTAAGTTGCGCCTCCGCTTCACTGATGGACTGATCCTGTTCAGCCCTCCGGTACTAGGTTCTACAAATGCCTCAGATTCTTCACCCCTAGACTGTGTAAGCTTTTCATGATTAACAAGCGCAGGTGACCAAGAAGCATGCTGGAAAGTGGCTTTAGGACTGTTGAATTTATCTTCGATTTTCTCCAAATTAAATCTTGGACGGAGGCGGATGCTGCGTTTACGTTTTATTTGCTTAGCTTTCGGTTGAACAACCTGTCCATCCTCTAGGTAATGCTCATGAACCAAACTATCTGACTGATGAAGATCCATGGTGGAATCCCCTGACACTGCAATTTCCCCTTCCTCTAGCTCATCTGGCTAGAGGAATTCAGAGGTAAACAACCAAAATAAATAAAAAATTAAAAAAGGCATATAGACAAATAATAAAACAACTTTGAGCAGGGCAATTTCAATAACTCACTGTCTTTCTCAAAGAAGGGCCTGGCTTGGCATCTAAAGCAGAAATTGATCCAAATTTTTGTGAAGGTGTTGAAGGTGTCACAGGCTGCAGTAATTTATGACTACTGGAAGAAGATCCTGTTGAACCAGCTTCATCAAAAGCATGAAAGTTTCTGACCCTTTCAATTGCTAGTGAGAATTCATCACCATCATTATCACAGACCAGGCCATCCTCAGCTTGATCCTTGTCAGCGGTCAGCACGTCACCACCACCATATAACTCTTCATCTTCAAGTTCACCCATGTCTCCCTCTACTTCATATGCATTTCTCTCCTCCGATTCAGCATCAGAGTTGTTATTTTCTTCATCTGATGATTCCCTATATGTAAGGTGCTTTTTCATAGCTGAACCCCTAGGGCGACCTCGTCTTCTCTCTGTCTTACTGGGGGATGAAGCAGAATGCAAGCCATTTGGTTCCAGCTCAATTGTGCTGGATAAAATGTTCTTCGATGGTTTCTTAGATATACTAGTAACAACAGCATTTAGTTCTCTAGAACTAACGCGAAGCCATTTTGGAACTTCGTTGTATCTCACCATATCACCTGTCCAATCAAACTCCTCATCAATTTGATCGAACAATTCAAGTTCTTCTTCACTGCGAGCAATCATTTGATTTACCTCCTGAAGAGAAGGAACATCATGCACAGTTTCTTGGAATCTCTCCTCATCATGCAGCAGTGTCTCCAAAGTCACTCGTCTTTCTTCATGTGTCGTTCTTTGATCAAATCGGCCAGCATTTATGACTTCATCAGCCATATCTTTCTTGTACTGTTGAATATTATTACGTATAAGGCTTTCTATTGATCCCATATACCTATCTTTACCAGCAAGATCATCCTCTGAATCCTCTGCATCACCATCTCTCATTTCATCCTCTTTTTGGTAACTTGATACTTTATCAACAACAGCCTCCAGGTATATGACTTTCACGTCTCTTGTCTGACCAATACGATGAGCTCGAGCAACTGCTTGCTCTTCATTTTGTGGATTGGGATCAGGATCATATATGACAACAGTATCAGCAGTCTGGAGATTAAGACCTCTTCCAGCAGCACGGATACTAAGCAAGAAGATAAAAGAATCTGAGTCAGGGCTGTTGAAATCCACTATTGCTGACTCCCGTTCTTCCAGTGTAGTTGTACCATCTATTCGTCGGTATACAAGCCGTCTCCATTGCAGATACTCTTCTAAAATATCAAGTAATTTTGTCATTGTACTGAAAAGAAGAACACGATGGCCTGCTCTCTCAAGTTTTATGAGAATTCTATCAAGAATCCAAAGTTTCCCGCATGATCTAACAATAAACTCTTTAGAGCAGTCACTGAAATAAGGATAGTTAAGTAAAGGATGATTGCAAACTTTCCTCAGCTCCATGCACCTATTATTAAGATTTCTATATGTTTTGACCTGGTACATTGGATTCTTTTGAACCTTCAGCATTTCCTCTTCAGGATCAATCCTAAGAGTACCAGTAGATCTTATCCAATCATATATAACACCTTGAAAAGCTGACATTCTACATCTTAGAACAATTGGCACCTGCAATAATTCATTTATAAGAAAATACCACAAAGCTTGCAGAAATGTGCCCTTAAGTTCACAACACTTGCCTTGGGAGGAAGTGAACCTTCAACATCCTCAACGCGCCTTCTTAGCATGAAAGGTTCAAGAATTTGGTGCAGACGGTGGATGATGATGACCTTCTTTTCAGTCTCAAGCCAGTCATCTTCCTCTGGATTATGTGAAGGACCATCCTTCTGAAAAGGCTTTGAAAACCAATCGTGAAATGCCTTGTGATTATCAAATATTTCAGGAAGAAGAACATTTAAGAGGGACCATAGCTCTTTCAGATCATTCTGTTAAGTAACAACAACATATATCAATCAACTAACATTGAACACGATGCCTAGATAATCTACAAGTAGAATTTCAAAACAGTAGTCAATTGGTTTATAATGCACTAGCACCACTGTATATTGCAAAATTAAAATAGAGTAGCTAGCATATGGATAAAGCACATCTCAGACTTCTCTTTAGTAATTGATTAGTAGCAATCCTTTACCTGTGCAATTGGTAAGAAATATATTTGGAGATATTAGATTAATATATTAAATGTACTGACAAATTATAATTTATAAACTAGAAACTGAACTCTTCAGTATATTAAACTAAAACACAGTAGCAAACTTTATTTTTTCTTACAGTTACAGATTCAATATTGAAGAATAATTAACATTTATCGTCCTCATAAATCTCTTATGTGCTGAATACATGGACTCAAGATTAGTTTTGTTCACATCAGATTGATCTACAACTTCCATATCAAGGAAGTCTTACCAAAAGAAATGATTTTATCAACATTTCTTTCAACTTTCTATGACATTTTCATATTTAGAAGTCTTCACTTACCTATTTTGCCTAGTTGTAGTTTTCCTAGATCTCATGCCTGCCATTCAACATGAAAGACAAAGTCTACGCTGGATTGGGCTGCCGACATATTTGGATCCTACCATCCCTTCCCATCACTACAACTACATGTTCATAAGTCTTAACTATTGAGGTGGCAATCTTATCTTGCTGTCTAAACAAATACCTCAATGACTAACAGGTCAAATTCTAAAAAAAAATAATCTAGCAGATAATCCACATATCCACAATGTAATATATAAATAAAATGCAGATTTTCATCTCAAGTTCTAATAATTTTCTTTCAAAGAAAAAAACCACCATAATGTGGCTTGCAAATCATTACAAACAACAAGTTGTGTACAGATAATTGGTACTTGTTATCTTGTGAATTATAATTTGACATTAACAAATAAAGAGGCGCATAGTAACACTCATATGACTACTATGTCAGGTGAGAATAGCATAGCTGGATCTCATAGAGATCATTCGACAGCAGACCTGCAATGGGGTGCCAGTAAGCAACAACCTTCTTTGGCAGCGATATCTATCAAGATCCCGTGCCAAAACAGATTCCCTGTCCTTCATCCTCTGGGCTTCATCAATAATTATGTATTTCCAATCAATCTTTGATAACTTAGAGCGATCATACATAACAAACTCATAAGTTGTCACAAGTACATTAAACTTAACAGCGCATACTTCCTGCAAAAACATGTCTAAAATTAGGGTTTCCTCAGTAAACACTTTGGAAGCATATTCTAGCAATGGAATTACCTACGACTCTAAATTATGCAAACTAACCAAAATCTGAAGAACGTAGCAGTTCATCTATAAATGTAAAGTATAAGGACTTTCTTGCACTAATACAGAGGATATACATCTGACCTGTGAGAAAAGCCTTGCCCGCTCATCCTTTCCACCAACATAAAATATACAAGATAACGAAGGCAACCAGTTCAGTAGCTCACTCTGAAGGGTAAATAAAAAAGTAGTGTCAAAGAATAGCTTCCTAAAATATAAAAATGACAAGCCAATGAGTTGAGGGGAAACAAAATATACCTTCCAGTTAACCAACACAGCATTAGGAACTATAATTAGGTGAGGACCATAATTGCCTTTAAACTCCATTAGGTAAGCTATCAATGACATAACCTGTTAAAATGACAAGAATAAAGCTTCACGGTCATTCATCTTAGCTTTTTTATGTCACCAGTAAATAGATGCAAACATTCAGTAGTATGCCAAATGCATTGGCTGGATCACATGCAAATCTAGAATATAAAGCAATTGCTAAAGTGGCATTTGGGAAGGATGAGTGAGAGCAACTTCACAAGTTTCAACTATAAATTGAAAAAAACTTTTAAAACTTAAAACAGACGGGCAAAAGAAAGACATAAGAATGCTAAGAAGAATCAAGTACGTCACCCAATTCAAATGAAGCCACATGGTTCTCTTTGTCACCTTCACAGGTTTTAGTCAGAAGGCAAAGTTCTTAAGGGAAAAGTGCAAAGAGGCAGCATAAAACTGAGAACAAACACAATCAATACCTGTACAGTTTTTCCTAGACCCATCTCATCTGCCAATATTCCGTTCAGCTTATTATTATAGAGGGATAGCATCCATTGTAGCCCAACCTGGAAATTTGCATTTACATCAGGAAACATAAACAACAAATAGCTACTTGAATTAAACAATGAAGAGAGGCCATCAGAGTTGTAACTGACAAGTTGATAATCTCTCAAAGTCCCAAAACGTAACATTGAGGGTTGTCTAACAACTTTTTCCATCACAGCATGAGCCAAATTATAGTACCTATAAGGCATGACGATTAAGAAGAAAGAAATCAATAAGAAAATAGGATGCTATCGATGCCAGTAATCAAGAAAAAATGCTATTGTTTAACTTATATCAGATGGTTCTGTGTTGAAGTATGTTGCAAAAAATAGAAAAAAAAAAGTATCTCAGAACCTAACCACCAATAAAAACTTCTTCCAATGCATGAATCATTACACACACATACAGGAAATGGCACACGTGCACAGCTGGTGCAGAGAGAGAAAACTTACTTGTTGACTGAAGAACTGTCTTTTGGAGCGTTCATTTCAGAGAATCTATGCCTGATCATTATCTCTTCTCCTGCACATGCTGCTGCAGCCTTGACCTCTTCTTCTGAAAGTCCCTATTAAATTTATGAAGAGAAAGCAAATACAGTAAAATTATATTTCTAAAGGATGATGATCATGGGAAAATAAATCAGAAAAAAAAAACCTAGAAAGCAAAGCTACCTGGATACGTGCAGCAGTTGCCGCTGCATTTGCTGCCTCTTGGACCTCTTGATGACTTTTGGCATCTGCAATTTTACCTCCAAGTTTGTGAAGGTACTCTTCTGTCTGGGATAAAAAGGACGAAAGCACTTCGTAACGTTGAGCTGCATCACCAGGAACATTACTTTGCTGCTCCAGTAGCATTTGACGATATCGATCAACATCATTATTCTTCAGTGCCTCCATTCTTTTATTTCTGCCATCATCTTTCCTCTTTGAGAACTCCTTCAACATCTTTTCGTGGTATTTAGCAACTCCTCTATTTCTTGTAGTCCTTGCATCACGGATGGCCCAATGAGCCTCCAGAAGCCTTTTACGCCACTGGAAGATAGATTTTAGTTGCTTGTCTCTTGAGGCTTTTTGCATCTGTTGAACTTGCCTTAGGAGTTCAATGCGCTGTCTTTCACACTGCTTGACAAATTTTCGATAGGGCCTGTCTGACATAGCCATTATCTCTTGCTGTTGCTGATCAAGTTCATCCCGTAAACGAGCTTGACGATCCAAAAGTTTAAGCTTTTTTTCTTCAATTTGCAGCCTCATAACAAGGTCAGGCTGTATCCTTTTCCTTTCCAAATTCACACCAAGTAACCCATTAATTTTCCTTAAATTTTCTGTTCTTTTCTTGCCAAAGATGACCTTACCTTCCTCTAATAGCAAATCTTTCACATCATAAGCTAATGTCATATTGTTGGAGGTCAGAGTTGTTGAACCTAAAAGATCATGTTTCCTTGTAAATGATGGAAAGTCAAAAAGCGGACCATGATAGTTTCTCGTAACACCAGCCCTTGGAACTGGTGTAGAATTAGAGGCAGGTTTCTTCTCTTGTCCAGTGCTGACTGATGTATCTTCAACAGATACTGCCTTACCCTTCTCATTGCAGTTGTCACCTTTAGTATGTACGTTATGATTACCCTTTCCAGTCTCCTGTTCAGAAATGATAGGAGATCTGCTTTCCTCTATCTTAGCAGAAAATGCAGATTGCAAAGGTTCCGTAGCTGAACATGCTACGTCTGGCATTTGGCAAGCCATAACAGCTTTTTCCTCCCTAGTACCAGGCTCTTCTTTTGGTAGATTTTGGTCTTTACTTAAAAAAGCTGGCTGAAGACCCTCATCCATCTGCATAGGCATTCCCTCCATGGCACTAGTTCTTTCCTGGAGACCTGATCCTGATTGAACAATAGACTGCTGTGGCAAAGAATCAGTAGGTAGTCCTGCAATTGCGCGAAGAACTTCAGGGGGAAGATTCCGTTCACCACGCTGACAATATAACACAAAAGTCATTTTATTAGTTGTCCAGATGTTACTGTAGACAACTTTAGTCGATAAATAAACAGAGGGAAAAAAATCAATGTTTTAGATAGACTGGTGGAGGTTATCCCAATTCTTTTGCGTACCTTCAACCGCCTAAAAGCTAGGATTTGAGCTTTAAGGACAAAAAGTTGTTGTTTCGTAAACCCAAACTGTTGGTTTGGCACCTGAACAGATCCACTCTGAGATGGAAATTGATTCCCACCAACAGCATCATTGGAACGAATTTCAGGTTGTGTCATGGGTCGGTTTAGCTGCTGCAAAGATCTAAGTTGCTGCATTTGCTGTGAGTTGTTCCCAGTATGAGAATTCTTAGAATAACACTGTTCCATAATCATGCTACTAGATGAATTTGGTGGATGAATGATTTGGCCACCATCAATTGTTATCAGTTGAGATTTGTCTACTCTCTCATTCTCACTCTCCCTATTATGAGCCTGAGCTTGTGTCTGCAAGTCATGGGACTTCCATGTAGTGGTTTCCCCTCCACTAGTCATTATATCAGATGAAACCGGCTGTGGGCAAGTAGAGGGACCAGCTTGGCTGGAGTAATCACTTGTACTGTTGACATATACAGAACCTTCATTTTCAATGGGTGAAGAAATAACTGATTGCTTCACTGACGGCAAACACAGTTGCTGCCCAGTTGTGCAAGTCTCACTTTGTTTCTGGATTGCAGCTAGTCTGCTGGACTGCCAATGGGGCAGAACTTGTGCAAGCAGATTTAAATTGGCAGGAACTGTTAAATCAATATTATGCTCCTTAGCACACAGCTGCATAGCTTGCATCTGGGCCATTGTGAATTGATTGTTTGCATTACTTGGTGCGGTTGTTATTGACTGCCGTGATGGAGATGGTCTTACCATGTTTGTTGGCACCAACTGTCCAGCTGCTATTTGGGAAGGTTTTGGATCATTTCTCTGACCAGAAACAATATTCCCTAGATCCAACTGTCTCTCAGTATGTGCAAAATGATCGCCTGTTTGATTAAGTATAGATGATTGTGAATGGTTAGCTGCCTGAAGAGATGCACGCTCTTGAGCTATCAAATTATTTGTAAACATGCCTTGACTCCCAGGACTGGCTGTACTCATTTTTCCCTGTTGATTCATAAACCAATTACCAGAAGGCCTGTGCTGGGAAGTTTGCAAAGCATATTGGAGAAATGCTTGATGAACTGGGTTCTGGACATGGTGCTGCTCTATACGCTGCACTTGTTTCTGATGCTCTTGTTGCTGGAATGCCTGCATGAGAAACTAAATGACATAATAAAGCATTCAATACTATTTAGAACTGCATTACTATTGAAACAAAGTTGTCACATGAGGAAGCCAGATGCAAAATGAAAGGAAGAAATAGTTCGTGTTAATACAGGATGTCACAAAGAATATTGCTGCTTCCTCATCAAAGACAATTCATACATATATACATTAAATGAGGATTGTGAGAATTCTAATTAAATGCATGAGGAGGCAAGTAACAAACAGCAACAGAAGACAACGAGTGCCCCAAGCAAATAAAAAAATACAACCAGAGAAGTGAATGAAAAGGCAGAAGAGTGCATTTGTCAGAACCAGAGGAGAAAACCAGGTATCGACAAGGGCCACGTATAACTGTGCAGTAAAGTAAAACTCATCTAGAGTTGATAAAGAAAAGGTTTGTTTACCCAAAGAAAACATGCGAATGGTGTCCCATTTATTCACATGGAACCCAGAACATATTTTCAGACCTAAAGGCTGAAGACGAATTTAACATAAAAGGGGGAAAACTCATCTAATATTAACAACTTCAGTTATAGAAAAGCCAAAATGCTCATGTGCATGAACATATCATAGGCCTGGAAATAAAAATACTTCTAGGCAAAATGATTACTAGTGGAGAAAGCAATCGTCAAGGATCAAACAGAAGTAAATCGTGAACTCCTTCGAAGGTATAGAAGGAAGCAAAAGTGTAGAAATGCAAAGGACGATACTTGAAAATAGTGAAACATCAACGATAAATCAAGAAGCGTATTAGGAATGACTTTAGTCAAATAAGAACGCCATTGGGATAAAAAAATAACAAGTTCTGTTGAAAAAAATCATTGGAAGGATAAAAGAAGTACCCATTGAATCTCCAGTTGTGGTGAACCAGGTCCTTACGGTCGTAAATAGCTGACGACCACCGAGTATCGTTTGGTTCAAAAAAGACTATTTCAAGAAGTTCGGAGAAAATTAATCACAGAATCCAAAAAAATCAAGACGCAAAACACATAACTTGACGAATCTAGGCCACGAAATCCAAATGAGAAATCCTACGAGGTTTCCACTCAACAAATTTAAGAACAAGCCTGTCCCACTTTCCCCCAAATATGGAAACAACATCAACAACCGTCTTTTTCTCATTCCACACATCAACCGCCAACAGTCCCTCGTGAGAGCACGAAGACCAATAAAAAAAAAAAGCGCGACCTGCGACTACTCACCTGCCTCTGTGCGAGCTGCTGTTGCTGCAGCAGAAGCAGCTGCTGCTGCTGGATTGCTTCCCTGCCCAGATGGCCGGGGACTGAGGTCGCATGTGACGACGAGGAAGAGGGAGATGCAGCGTCGGACGGATGCGGCTGGGAATGCGACGGACCCGCCTGGTTCCGCCCGCTCCCGGACTGCATACCGGGACCACCTCCAATGGCGCAATCACCGAAAACTCCAAACCCTAAAACCACGCAGATCAGACCGCTCCGATGGGATCGACGCTCAGAGCCGCTCAGATCACTCGAGACCCACGATGAAGCCGCACGGCAGCCACCGGCAGCAACGGTGGCAGCGGCCTTAGGGTCGGCCGACGCGGTTATATACCGATCTTGGCCCGATATCACGACTCCTCGAGTGAGCACCGAAGAGAGGAAGCAAAATTCTTGACCGGAACACTACGATCTAGCCGGATTCCGGCAATTTCGCTCGAAATCAGCCACCCCACTCGATGGCGTGCGCCGATCACGCCCTAATCCACCGAACTCTCCATGCTTTTTCCCATTTTTTTTTTTTTTGTTATTTCCCCCTCTTTTTCTCTTTCC
>JBAMIB010394371.1:0-10550 GCA_037177415.1 Kaempferia rotunda | reverse complement strand
GGTGGCCGCGGGTCAAACCTCCGCGTGCGCGCTTAAGCGCCCTATTTATTTTTGCTACTTCTGGTACTCCAAAAATTCCATAAAAATACTCTAAAAATCCAGAAAATTCATGTGATTATTTTGAAAGTATTTCTGGGATTTTTGGGACGTTACATCTTCATTAATTGTTAATTGCTGGATTATTACTGAGAGTTGTAGACTTTTAGACCCATTACTAGACAAACTATGACAAATTGATGAACCTTCCTTGCATCGCGGTCGAACCAAAGTTGCTCTTCTTCTAGCGGCTCTCATTCTCTCTGCTTCCTCCAAGTAAACATAGATTTATTTACTTATGAGTTACGGTAGATTATACCTAACAACACCTGTATTATTCTAACAGTGCATACAAGACTTGGAATATATTAGAAATAATTTTAAAAATGAATCACATACCAAAAATCTGATAAGACACCATCTATGTGCAACAAAAATATTAAATGATTTTTAAAGTACATTACAAAAAGTATAGAAAATTAATAAGGATTTATTGAGCACCTATATTACAAAATTCTCATCACTAGGTAGATTTCATAATTCTACACCTAATCACTAGGCAGGTGGAATGGAAGAAGAAACAAACTCGGAACTAATCACTCAGGAACTGCTGGGATTACTATCATTCACTAAAACAAATGAAATAATGATCACTATTTTTAGATTGTCCAAGTCATCTCTTCAATATCAGTGAAGAAGATAATCCTAAAGGATTTAGATGAGTGTTTGGTGAGTATTTAAGCATCGAAGGGTTAACTGGTTTGCTTTACAAGAGGTTTCACCTTGCGGGTATGCCCCATACTGTTCACGAGATCTTTTCTGGTGCATACAGGAAACATATTTACTCGAGGGATCTTTAGACGTCGGAGAACATATGGGAAGCTCAGTTGATCTCTTGAAGTGAATCGAACGACCTCATTGAACCAGAGACACATGAGAATATTTGTCGATGGAGTGTGCTCCCTCACTATCACAGATGCTTCAGCTAGAGCTGCAAAGCAATATACTATCAGTGATCAACCCTCATTTGTAGTTAAGACTAGGATACTGACCTTTCTTTCCATTCAGCCTCTTCTCGTCGGGAATACCATCTAGTCTATACTGATTTAGTTGAATTTCGACTTCTTCTGGTGTGGCTTTGTGTTTCTTAATAACAGCCTTTGCTTCGTCATAGAGGCTGCTCCGAGCTCCATGCTCAGAAATGGCAAGCACAGAATTAGTACGCCAAAGTAGTGCTTCAAGTACACCAATTGGATCCCTTCGAAACTGAGACTTTGAGTCGACCCAAATTGAAAACCTTGCGTTAGGGAAAAGTCGATGGCTCAACATCTGAAACAAACAAGGGGTGATTGACATACAAATTGCACAAATGACATGCAAATTGAAAACCTTGAGTTAGGTAAAAGTTGATGGCTCAACATCTGAAGCAAACAAGGGGTGACTAACATACAGATCCCATAAATCACATGAAAATGCAGTAAATTCTCAAGTAAAATAATATCTGGCTAAACTGACCGGTGAAAAGTGAATTCTCTATGAATTACTACAATTTAGAAATACCTTGGGTATTTTCCCATTCAATCGTTGATCTGAAAAAGGAAGATCCTTGACAACTACAATACGCCATTTACCAATGAATTGGTCTTCACCAATTACTTTCCCATTCTTTTCCTGAGATGAAAGAGTAATTTCATCCCAGAATGCCACATAGCAAACCTGCATGTGAAGTAAATTGATGATTGATTCCATGATTGATGTAAAATTGTCCTATGTAAGAAACACCTTGGCAGCCTAAACCTTCTTTAGTGATGCATATGTCATTCCAATAGGTTGGTACAGATCATCCCCTCCACCAAATGCACATGTTGAGACTGCCACTTTGCAGGTTTTCAGATAATCTTTGTCAGCATCAGGAATTTTAAATCCTCCTCTTTCACTGTAAAAGCCACAATGCACAGCAGCAGTTTCATTAACCTGAAATGAGGATGTGCCAAAATTAAATATAACATATAAGACAGCCACTGCTCATCTAAAGATATTTCTCAGGTTATCTGCTGTCATTTCAAGTTTAATAGAGTTCCAGTGAGGCAAGCTATCTTAGTTGACACTTTCTAAATGAGTAGATAGAATAAGACATAACGTTGCTGATATAAGATTGTAAGCAGGATTACTGTGTTTATTATGCACACTCGTGAACTAGTGAATTGAATCATAAGGACAGATTTTCTTGCAAGTCACAAATAAACCTATCTAAAGACTCACAAACATGCCACTTACAAGCTCATGAGCAGCATTAACTATGAGATTATTAAAAGCTTACATATATAGACTCATGAATGATCTCATTTTTAAGCTTGATGTGACCTTGTGATCAATCAAATGCTTATGCTATAGCTTGTAAGATAAGTTCAAGCTTCATAACTATTACCATCATCAAATCATGTTTGTCCCAATTATTTGGGGTTGATTCCTTGAATTTTATCTCTTCATTAAGCCCAATGCACGGTTAGACCACTAATAATCAATTTGTTTAATTAAATTTCACTAATAATTTCTTTGATCTCTCTCTATCCCAATATAGTTTTGCTCTGATAAAATATAGAATCTTTTGATTATCTTGAAGACCCACATACCATCTCAGCTTTTTTTTCTATCATTTTATCACTAATTGGAACAACACTGAATTGCAACTTAATATTGGTTGCATCTCACAACCTCAAGGGCCAACAGAGTTTGGAGAGATGGTTTGGGTAGATTCATAAAACACCAGTTGCATTGACAGAACATGCATCACCATGGAGGCCCTTGGGGCATCGTGCCATATCACTAAACCGGAGCCAACATAACATCAACCCTGTGACAATTCAGTTGATGTCGCACCTAGGACGCGTGACAAACCTAACGATATGGCCACGAGTTCCAAGGCCTGTAAATACAATCCCAAGGAATACTGTAAGGGAGGATGGCAATAGAGAGAGAGAGAGAAAGAAGTTCAACCATGACTGAAATTTCACCATGGGAATTCACCTTGGTCGGCCACTTGGCCACTCAGTTCCTAATTACTCCCTAGACTCCACACCTCAATAATCCATATTAGTCATTCACCTCAGCCTCACTCTTTGCTGTTTCCTCCAGTTTGATCATATAGAAGACCAGCTCCAACGTTCCGTTGGAAGGTCCAAAACATTTGTGGGTTGACCTTAACACATATTAATATTTTTAAAATTTTATGCTTTTTAGTAACTTCACTCTAAATGTATTTGATATCAAAATGAGAGAGATTTTAAGCTATAACTTATGTTTGTGTCAGATTCTAATATAAATTGAGTTTTTCAGCTCATTTAAATACCTAAATAAGCATAAATCATTAAGCTACCTAAGCAAAGCTAGAAAATGTTTTATCCCTGTAAAATTTAGAAAATCCAAGCTACAGATCCTTTTGTAGTTGAATCATGCTGAGAGATTGAAGGAAGAACACCACTTGGTTCAACTCGGCTGTAGCCCCATGTTTATGGACAGTTGATAGTTCATTAATATGTTAACATGTAATCAAATAACCTCTCACATAATACAGAAAAACAGGGAATACTACTGGAAGTATAATTAATCATTGAAAAATGATAAAGGAGCAGAATAAGACCTTGAAACTTTGTTCTCTTTCGCCAAGTGTTGGATATCCAGTAAACAAATTAAACCTTGCAGTTACTGTTTTCGGCAGAAATGTACCATTGCCTTCAACATGGTGTTCACCGGTCTCTACTTTGTATAGCACACTCTTGGCCGGGAAATCAGCTTCTGCAGATTCTGGAAACTCTAATTTTTCTATCTGCTCTGCATTAAGGATTTTAAGGCAGGCTGCCAAATCAAGAGAACAAATGTTAGTGAAAGATCTAAATTTGACTCGTTTTTGATACTGAACAACTCGTAGCTAACACTAATCTAAGATCTCCAAACATGCAATAAAGGATTAGAACATAATGATTATAGTGAAACATGCATTTCAATGGATGAACTACATGCTAACCAGAAATGTTATTGGTTGATTCTTCCACATTGCGTTGAGCTTTTGTCAATTTCTAGTTCATTAAGAGATCAATTTTTTCATCGAGAAAATTTCCCAAATGGAATGATAACCAAGAAAGATATACAAAGGTCCGAATTTTATCATGAAAAGAGAAGAGATTTCAAGATAGCATACGCTCTCTAACGCCGTGAACGACTCTGGTCATCTGATCAAGTCGATTTAGGTTCCGCGGCGACTCCTCCTCCTCCCTGGAGGAAACGCTCAGATTGGTTTGGTCATCGTCGGGAAGCTTCCTCCCGACTCTCGAGATCTCGAAGAGAAGAACAATGGCTGGGATGAACAACAACACCGGCCACCATCGGGTCGCGGCCCTAGCCGCCCGCGGGAGGATCTCGCGCCGCCCTCCAGGCCACGTCTTCTTGCGCCTATGGCGAGGGCGGACTCGCGTCCTCCCCGCGACATCGCCGTCGTCCTCGGAGATGGAGACGGAGATGCTGTTCAACATCGAAGATGCCGTGCGTCCAACGAGGATCCTGAGATGCTGAAATAACGGTGTTAATAAACCGGTTTATATCATTGTCACAGTTTTGTGTTTAATATAACGACCGTTTAGCAAATAGTATTCCAATTAGGATCCATCACAGCGTAAATAACGGTATTAATGAAACCGGTTTATATAATTGCCGCAGTCGACCGTTTTATTCACAAATCCCGTACCGATGGTTTCGTCTCAGTTCAAGTTCAATTAGGGTTTCATAGCTCATTTGAGAGAAGAGAGACGATGGCGCTGACCAACTTCATAGTGACAGTAGTGGGCGTGACCGCTGCCGTCCTCCTCCTCCGCAGTGACGTGAAACAGTCCGCCGCTATCTTCCGCCGAAACGTGCGCCACATCCGCCAGTGGCTCGAAGAAGAGTCCACCTCCGCTTCCAAGTAAGAAAATTTGCAACTTTAGAACCGTTTGATTCTTCGAGTAAAGTATATATGACACGATTCTTTGAGCATATGATTCAGCTTATTGTTCCTTTGTTTGATTATTGACCATTTGAGCTTGTGTCGATCGTTCATGTATCTTACTACTCTGAGATAGGCTTTCACACTAGCGCAATGTGTTCCTTAAAGTTTTAAGTATTAGCCTTTTCACTTCACCATTAAGTTGATTATAGACATCTGCATATGGCGATTTAAATTCTTGATTTTTTCCCCCCAAAAAATGATATCACCCAAGTGCGTGAGTATATATATTTTTTTTTCAACAAACATGCATTTTATAACCTAAGAAAGCATCGATCTTTCAAAGTCTATGGATCTGTTGCTTATTGTTAATGTCCTTTTAGCTTGCGTTTGCGTCCCATTTGCTTAAGGAATAATGTTTCTAGACTTTAAACTGAGAATAGATGATTAACCTAGAGCTTCTAGTTCAGTTTCTTAAGTTTGTATGTGAAATTTTCTAGGGTTTTGTGTGCTTGTAATGAGTTTGGTAGTTTGCAAATTAGCCTATTTAGGATAAAATTAAAGATTGCAGGTGGATGTTTGTTCCAAGTTGATCTCTGATTTTGTTTTGAGACCTAGTAGCATTTTAGATATTACATCGAGAATGTATAAAGTATTAGATTGATAATTATAATAATAGGCAACGTAACCAGGTGCATCCATTCATGAATCAAATTAATAGGAGAGATCATATAGCAAATTGGAGATCTGAATATGCCAACTGTTTGCTTAGTTGAAGATATTCAAAAATGTAAAACCAAGTAGAATCCTCCAATGAAACTATTAAATATAAAATAAATTTGAAAAAAAAGCATCTAATAAAACATAATAAACAATAAACATAATGACCATATATGGAATACATTAATCCCACTTAGCATAACAATTAACAAGGAGCGATGCTTCTGAGTAGCTAGTTGTTATACTTCCCAAGAACTAAATAATTCCACACTGAATTCCTTTTTCTTCAAAATTTGATGACTCTTGTCAGTGTATTATCAACCATGTTTTTTCCTTACCAAAAGTGCTTCCACTTCTGGATAGTTGAAAGGATGCGAACTGTCATTGATCCAACAATTCTATAACAATCATATCCAGAGTAGAAAGAAACAAAAGCTAAAATGTAATACACAATATAGGGAAAAAAACTGATTTTCTTGCAGGTATCATATGAAATAAACACATACATGAGCCTTATTAGTTATTACCACCAATTATCTCATGAGGGACAATCTACATCATCATGAAATATCTGAACCAATTCCTCAATTGCATTTAGAGATAGGATAGACTTGTTGGAAATCCGTAGGTGGTTGGTGGGGATAAATAGTTCTGTACTTGTGATGAGTACATTTATGGGTAAAGAAAGAATTGTGTCAACCAGAACCATTTTTCTCAACCACATTAAGAGATAGAAAAAGACGCTGAAATCAAATGGTGGCCTCACTTTTGTAGTGTGATGAGATAGTTCTATAATGCAAATATCTCTATTTTAGTGTGAGTTTACTTTGTTACTTGACTGTCATTTTTTTTTTTTTTTTTGCTCTTTGAGGCTTTTGCTTGTAAAACTAAGCAATGAAGCTACAAAATAACCTTTCCACGCTTTTTGGTATTTTAAATTGTCTGAATAAAGATTGATCCGACCTCACAAATTTTTAGAGAGTTTTAAATTCACATCCACCTATGTCGAACTGTTTCTTACTCTTGATTCATAATATTTCTTAATGATTTTGCACATTATATCCATTATCATATGATCTCAAGCTCATTTTAGGTCCAATGTGGTGGGTCTAGTAGTTGCTCAACAGGGAAATTCTATAGGAAAAATGTTTTTTTTCCTCATAGCAATTCCAATCTCTGGCCTTTATCTTACACATCATCTATCTTCTACAGATCTGTGGAACGATCAGCACCAAAGGAGTTGGATTCTCAGGCAGTGAAGAAAGACATTCCCAAAGATGAGAAGCATTAGAACAGAAGAGCCTCAAATGGATGTGAATTACATAGTTATCTTCTTGTAGGAATGCTTGTATTTTTGTTCCTCGAATAAAAGCTATCTAGGAATTTTTGTAAGTGATTTTGTTGTAAAGATTAACTAGTGGTGAGACATTTCTAATAAAGATCAAACATTTTATTACTCTTGTTTTGGCTGGATATACTGCTTTGTAAAATCTAATTATTATTATTGCTACTATTATTAATAGTATTATATGATATAAAATTAGGATAAGCACGGTTTAGTTTAGTTTAACGAGAAAAATTAAGATTAAATTGAAATGTTAGTTTAAAAAATTCAGTTTATTTCGTTAGTTTGGTTTATACTAAAATTTTAATTCGGTTAGGTATGATTTAGTTTGAAATTATTAACTAAAAAATATTAAAATAACCAAAAATTGCCAAAAAAAAAAAAGTTTTTCAAAAATTATTTATATTGAGATTAATTATAAACGCTACTGTAGTGTAGGGAATATACAATGTACATAACAATAAAAAAACGAGTTAAAAGCCTTGATGATTCAGTTTAATTTAATTTTAATACTTGTTACAAATTTAAATTAAAATCAAATTAAAATCTCATAATTTGACTTAATATGTAATGGGTTGGTCTCTTGCAACCAGTAAGAGGGGGGTGAATTATTTGTAATACAAAATAAAATATTTTTTGAATAATTCGACTTGATTAAACAAATTCACTAACGAAATTAAATAGCTAAAACAAAAGTAGTACGAGACAGCTGATTTACTTGGTGGACAATCAGAGGATTGTTACTCCAAGGAAGATGAAACGCAACTATCAGAATCTCCTTCTCAATCGAAATGTCAAAGGCGGAGAAGCCTCGTACACAGAAATGAAGCTCGGAAAACATTACAGCTCAAATCACAGATCATATAAGAGTGTGTTGTTTCAAATGAGCTGAACCAGAGCTCTATTTATAGCCCTATTCGAAATGTGGCCGTTGGGATTCCGGACGCTTCCATGTAGGCTCCAACGGCCATATCCGTAACGGCTCTACGAGACTGCGTGGATAAAATTTTATCCACTTCCGGGCGCCCACACCAGGTCCAGGCGCCCGATGTTCGTTGACATGACACTCCATAGCAACGTCTCTGCGACGCGGACCACCCAGGCATCCTGGACTGTTCAAAGTCAGCATCGCATTGACTTTGACCTGGGTTGACTTCGGTCGGGCCTGGTTGTATCCGGTCGCTTGGGTGATCTCGGACATCCGGAATATGGCTCACTCAAACCCATTTTCTGCCTTCCCTCGAGCGTGCTTTCTTCCCGGCTTCTCGTCCCTCAGACCGCTGCACGTCATTCTTGCTTTGTCGGTGTACTTTTCCACAGCTTCTCGTCCCTTGGATGCACTAATCCCATCGACTCAATTCCCTCCCATCCTTCTCGTCCACCGTGTCTTATGCTGAACTTTTTGTATTCCTAAGTTCCTACACACTTAGACATAAGGGTTAAAATAGCACAGGATCTAGCCTAACTTGGTTGATCACATCAAAATCAATTTGGTGCACCAACAATCTACCACTTTTTGATGTGAGCAACACAAGTTAAGATTATGGTTATATAAAAAAAAGATAAACAATTAAGTGTAATAAAAAAAAATTACTACCTCCCCTAAACTTAATATTTCTCTCACTCTTTGATCATATTAAAAATAAGGGAATTAAGTTAAATAAAATACTTTAAAAAATTCTAAGGGTTAAGCAAAGTAGTTAGATAAAGTATTTTAAAATTTTTTAAATATTTAGAATTATAAACATCAAATTTTAAATTTAAAAATTTGTTTAACTCTGTGAAAATTTTAAAAAAAAATTCTCGTTGACTAATAAAATTATGTAAGTCTGAAAAATATTTTTCACTAAAATATAGATTTTATAATATAGAAAAATAAATAATTCTTGAAAGATATGTTTCTTACTTAGATAATTAAAAAAAAAAAATTTTCGGAGCAAAAAAATGATGAAAACATTTAATAAGTGTTTAAAACAGAAGTTCATGTATGGGAAATTTTAACTTTTCGAGAATTCAATATTTGAATATTTTTGAATATTAAAAATTAATATTTTAATAAAAAAATCATTAAAACAATCAATTTTTGAAGAAAAATTATAAAAAATTTTCTATTAATTAATACTTCATTTTCCTAGTCAAAATAAAAAATTTAGATAAAAATAAAAAACAATGTTTATGAAAGATAATTTTTGAAGGAAAAAAATATACATTTCCAAGGAATAATTAAAAAAAATATTTTGAGTAAAAAAATACTGCTAATTTTTTTTTGGCTGTATAAAATAAGTACTAGATCAATAAAAAAATTAAATTTTTAAAAATGGATTGGCGATGCATTTTTGAATTTAAAAATATGATTTTTATTAAGAAATTAAAAAAAATAATTTAAAAATAAAATTTTTTTTGTTGACATATAATATTTTTATTTCTCATAGAAAAATGACTTGATAATAAATTTAAAAAATCCATGAATTTAAATTTGAAAGAAAATTTAAAAAATGCCAATAGAAAAAAATTGCAATTAAAGCATTTATTTAGAAAATAAATTATACTAAACATGATTTAGAAACCCAATAACGGTTCCTTCCTACATGGTTAACTAGGAATTTCTTGGGGATGTATTGTTATGCAACATTCCTAATTTGACCTTGATGAAACCCATACTACCAATTTAAATTAAAATTTTGAATATTTCTATCATTATTTGAGCATAGTTTCTTTCTAGTTATTCTAATTTTATTTTAACTTATCATTTTCAATTTTTAATTTATCAAAATCTTCGAGCAGGTAAGATTTAACTAAAGTTACTTTTAATTTTGTATTCTCATATTCTAACTTAGTCATGCTTCTAGTAAGCATCTTTATAAATTGAAAGGACTGAGTAGGAGATAGAACACGCACCTTACTTACCTTATACTCTGATGATCCCCTCCATCGAGGCTTTCTTCTGATGACTTTCCCCCTAAGTCAATGCTCATCTCTGACGAGACTTCGTTATCCGATCCTTCTTGATGGACTTGCCATCAGTGCAAGTTCGACATAAGCCTTAACTTCGGACTCGAATGTGGACTAGTCCCAAGTTGCCTTCAAATTCTTGTGCCTTCGATTTATTTTTCTCTTGCCCTTGTCTTTGTCCTTCTTGACTCTTGGGCAATCATCTTTTATGCGTCCTTCCTCTTAGCATTTGTAGAACTTGACATTTCTTCTTCTTTGACTATGCTTCTTTTCTTGCAACTTGTGAAACTTGTTAGACTTAAGAAACTTACTAAAGTTCCTTACCATTAGTGATACTTCAAATTCGTCGACTGAGGAGTCAGACTCGACTTCATCCTTTTTCATGACATTAAAAGCTATGTTTTGACTTGACTCCATCTTTGGATCTACACATCTTGTTTCATAAGTTTCAAAAGTTGAAAATAATTCTTCCAAAGAACTTACCTCTAAATCCCTAGAGATGTAATATGCATCTATTAG
>JBAMIB010394362.1:0-10552 GCA_037177415.1 Kaempferia rotunda | reverse complement strand
ATTATTTTGTATTCCGCTGCATAAACTAATAAGCGCAGGAAGAAGGTTGACTCTAGCCGTACGATTAGGTCCTAACATTGTATACCACAAGTTCCTGGATGTTTATTGAGGGGACATCATTACATATCATATATCCAATTTGTCAATACCAAACAGACCTATGGTACCATATTTTAGTTAATTGGTCATTATCATCATATACATAATTTCTCAATATTTGTACTCATCCTTGCACATCATATATCTATAATTTATCAACATTTGTACTCAAATTTCTGTCGAAATTGAACATAGTCATTCATAATCCCACCACTTGAATCAAAGTATACAAAATATCACATATCAAATATCAAAAAACAAACACATATTATTCATGTTTCTAACATCGTCAACAAACACAACAGTAATTATTACATGATACAAAGATAACATAAACCATAAACACAACTCATACATATTTACATATAAAAACACAATAGATCATAGTATACTACATCAACAAACAAATCAAGTCTTGCACAAGGTTTTCAAAAACAAAATCATCATACAATGTGTAAATCACCAATGCTACTACTCAGTGTAAGTCTTATAGTATGTATGTAAGATCATGCTTGATTCCCCTTCTAGCAATCTCTTTTTCCTGCAGAAGTGTAAAAAAAGTATTAATCATGCTACCCACAAATAAACTAAGTGTCATATATTTACTAAAAAAAATGACAAATCAAACACTTAAACACTATTTTAATGAAACAATAACTAGTTTATAGCTTATTTGCAGTTGCGTATGTTGTGGCCTTTCTGATGACAAAGACTACATTTTAACACGCGTGTTTCAACTTAAGATGATATCCTCTTAGTCCTCCTACGACCTGGCTGACTGTGTACATCAAGAGGATTACATTTCCTTCATCAAAATTTGAATCGTTAATGTCAAAAGTTGAGATTAGATTAATAATTTCTTTGTATGCTTGACGATACATTCCAGTCTTGAAACATTTGTCACAAAAATCATATAACGGCAATGACCTCGACTCAATAGCAGTGCAAGCATGCTTGCATGGAAGCTTATTAATCTACCAAGCTTTCCATAAGCAATTCTTATCTATTAAATAAACAGAAAAGGATTTTTCACCATCAACTATCTCAAACCTCTAATTACATGACCAATGCACTCTTAGTTTTCGGGATTCAAGATAAACTCTAGCAATAGCCTTCTCCTTTCTTGGACTTAATTCATTAACCATCACCAATGTTGATTCACGTCGCCGGTGTATTATGTTCATGATCTGCATGCGTATGCAGCCCACCATAGCCACAATAGGGAGATAATGAGCTAGTTTAACCCAATTATTTCAACACTCGGCTATGTTATTATTCATAACTCTCCATCTATCAC
This sequence comes from Kaempferia rotunda, assembly GCA_037177415.1. Taxonomy (NCBI): domain Eukaryota; kingdom Viridiplantae; phylum Streptophyta; class Magnoliopsida; order Zingiberales; family Zingiberaceae; genus Kaempferia; species Kaempferia rotunda. The sequence goes on along the minus strand of JBAMIB010394362.1, from coordinate 9,156 downwards.
CAAGAAATAAAGCATTTTCCCAACTTCGAAGATGAGATTGTATAATAAACCCTCTGGTAATTGGCATGGAGTCGATGATATTGTTTATATGTTGTTTATGCTCTTGCAAAGATGGAGCATACGCAACTTTCTTGAATATCGAAGACAAGTGTTTTTGTTATGTTTTGGATAACTTTGCAACACCTAGAATGAGGCAAACAAATTATTTCAGATTCAAAACATGTATCTGGACAAAAGTAAGTAATTAATTATTTACCTATTTCATAAAATTATCCACTAAATGCCTCAAACAATAGGAATGGTGACTACCCACAAATATTTGGTTAACTGTCTTCATAATCCCAGGATGTTTATCCGAGAAAAAAGTGAACTCATTGAACGAAATGCTTTGACACGAAATTAGGACACTTCTCAAATAATAACAAAATCATTCCCAATTAGCATTATTCTCCACATTCACAACAGAATAACCAATTGTGAAAAGATCATCATTGACATCCTTTGACACAACAACTAAGATACAACCTTTATACTTATTCTTTATATGAGTCTCATCCAAAAAAATCAATGGCCTACAACCAATAAGAAAACCAACTGCACATGTATGGAAACAAATGAATAACCGTTTGAATTTAGATGTTAGGGGATCAATCTCGTACTCAACAATACTGTTGGGATTTGTTTTTCGAATAGCATGACAATACCATCTTAGCCTATCATAGCATCCCTTCTCTATGCCATGAATATCATGCATCGCTAACTCTTTGCATTTCCACACTTTGTGGTAGTCTAATTCTACCCCATAATTTCTTTGCAAGTCTTTCTAAATTGTACAAGGGCGATGAGAGGGTTCTCCTCTCAATTTATCTTTCACCATATTAGCAATCCAAGTTGCATTGGCTTTAGGATGCCCTCTACTACGCAGATTGTTCTCATCATATATATGCCATAGGTTTCATTTTCAGATCCCAAATATACTATCTACATTGTATTTTGAAGCATAAATTCTCCATTCACAACTCCTTTCACTACAAATAAAAATTACCTTCTCACGATCATTTTCTCTGTACAAAAATGAACGTCTTGTAGCAACAACATAGTTTTAAAGATATTTTCAAAAATTAGCAGCATCCTTGAAATTTTGCCCTTTGCCATGGATGCAATTAATCCAAAAATCTATAGTATTCGATAATGGGGCCTGTTCAATCTCCTTATCACTCATTGACTGTGTTTGTTCCTCCTCAACCTCTACCAGTTTGATACGATTAATAGTGTCAACTTAACTATGTCATATGCACTGTACTACATGTAACATATAATATTATCAAAACCACAATATGAAGAGGAATATAATATATGTTACCTCCCAAAATTTAGGATGTCGTCGACACGTTCGTTTATGCTCTCTACCTTCAAATCAATCATGCTTAGCTTCATACATATATGAAAATGTATCATATTGAGCACATCATAATCATTGTTCAAAGTCACATACATCTTATGTTGCGGAACTATGTATTGCAGAATCATAGATTCAGGAGTTATCTCCGTACATTTTTTTTGTCAAGACTCACATATATATCCATCAAACTACAACCACTAAAAATTGAAATAACAAACAACTGGTTATTGCACTTACAACTACCAAAAATGTAAGGTTAAAAGACCCACTTCCAGAATCCATTTTAACCTAATCCACAAAAACATAAAGTTTGATTCAATCATATAAAAGCTGAAGATCAAAGCTTCATTCATATACAATTCAAGAATTTTTTTCATAGATTTCGTAATGATTTAAAAAATTTTCTATTCAAGAATAAACAATAAAAATTTACCATCAATTCGTCTCTAAACAACACAAACTAAATCAGAAACTAAGCCCCAAATCTTATCTTATTTACAAACCTAATTTTATTTAGTTTCACAAATTTTGAGTATCATCCTGCTTAAATAGAAACCAAATTGAAGAAGATACAATACACCCATAATTACAAAATGTTTACATATTTCATTCTTTCCTTGAATTGAAGAAGATGTAATATAAACTCATTCATAAATTTACAATTCTATAATAGAAGCCGAATTTTATTCAAACTCAATCTCACAAAATCGAAAACACCTATGAACTAAAACACCAATGACCTAAAGCTTCGATGTTTCGCACAAGAATAACAAATTAGTCAAAATCTAGGGCAGAAAATTATAACTTACCGATGATTCTTGGTTTGAAGGTGAAAATAAGGTTCAACAACTTCGCTAATTTCTGCCTTCGGCGTCGATGGAGATGCTTTAGGATCAAAGGGGAGATCACATCATCACCGATGGTTTGGAGGGGAAGTATTGCGTCGCCAATGGCTTGGAGCTGCGGCACCTCGAAGGGGAGGAATGCGTCGACAATTGGGAGAGAAATAAGCTAAGGATTTTAATTTAATAACATAGTAAGTTGGTAATTTCCTATGGTTGTTGGAGTTGTGACAAATAAATCAATTTGCTTAGGTATTGGGAATAAAAAAAATTCTAACACAAGGACTGAATGAAAATATTGATGTTTGGATGGGGATTTTAGAGCAACTTCCCCTTAAAATATTTCAATATATACATGGAAATAATCTATTTTTTTTAAATAAAATATTTTTCATAAATAAATTATGTTTCTACCAACAAATAGAACAAAGATGATTCCCTTTATATTATGCAAAATAAATAAATCACTCAAACAAATTAGACAAATTGAGAGAATTAATTGAATTAGACTATATAATTTTTTTTTTTTTTTAAAGGTTAGAGAAATCGAGAAAATTAAATAGGACAAACACGCCAAACGAGCCAAAGGAAACAGATACATTGGATGAATTAGATGAGACAAATAGGATAAATTAATTAAATGGATTAGACATACCAACCAATCTAAGAAATGAATCGAGGCCCAGGGGCAATGGTCACGAGTTTGACAAATGAATAGTTGGTTGATTTAAAAATATTAGACTAATAAATCGTCTGCCATAAGTTTTTTTTAAATTTATTTTGATAGTTGATAGAAGATTTCTATAAGTCCAACTCGATCATTTCAGGATTAATCAGAGTAAAATAAATATTTAATGTCAATTTTAAAAAATAAATCAAGAAGCTCCAACTACTGTGCAATAGTAGGATGTCTATATAATCTCTCAAATATTAACGATTTAATTTTCAACTACGGTACATATTATATTTTCCACTAATTAGTGGGATAAAATACCTATGATGCTAGGCTCTTGGGTGAATCAAGGAAAATAATTTTTTAAGAGTAGTTTTAATATTATAAATGCAATTCCTTACTATGAACCCAACAAAAAATCAGAACAAAACATCAATTTTATTCACGGACCAAGTTCCACAAGCTCCATGCATCAGAAATATGCCAGAAAATCTTCTTGTTAAATTTCTGTCTTTCCCTTTTTTTCAGTTATTAAGGTTTTTTTTATATTGTTAAATTTCTTCCAACATTGATTTCTCTTTCAATTATTTGAATGAAAAAAGCATATTAAGATCTAACTTTCACATGCCTAAACCTAAAAGCATTGTACTCCCTAGCACAAACATGTTTTACTAGACTGAGGCAGAAACATATTTTTGCATCCTAAAATCGCGCTTAAGATCTCCATTTTCTACCTTAAAGCACAAGTACACTAGATGACAAATAATTTAGAGTTTATTGTTTATTTATTCTTTCACATGCCTTGCGGAAGCAAGCACAAACCTACAGTCAGTCATCCCATCTCAGTCAATTTTGACTCTATTTAGATGAATGCATCAGCACTAAAAAAACTTAACAAAGAAGAGAGTTTTCTTAAACAAAAGTGGATAAACTAACCTTCAAGATGTTGCAGGAATCTTGGCTGTGAATCCACATCTTCATCTGTAATGCAGATATGAGAAAAAACAGTGAGTTTGCCACTAACATCAGAATCTGCAATTTGAAATAATTTGATTCATCTGAAATACTGAATTTTGTTGGCTTCTTTTGGTCCTTTGGTCTGTTCTAGGTTCATGGAAGAACAGGAGTAATGTAGAAAGTTTGTGGTGTTCCTGGTAGTCTTCTTAATCTCTTTTTTTTTTTTCAAAAAAAAAATTGTACCATGTGATTTCACAGTATTAGCAATCCAACCGACCATGAGGAAGGTATCAAGACCAGGTGCAGAGGAAATCTCCTAATCTCCGTAGTGTGATAATAAAATTTGCATGTTAACTATTTTATTTTACATGCAGAGGAAATTAAATACATCTACTGACTGTCTGACTCAATAAAAAAAAGATATTAAAATCGAGTTTGAGGTTTTATTTTCTGAAAACAAAAAATAATTTGAAATCTCAACCCAAAAGCAAAAACCAATCAGACGCATATGGCTTCCTTTTGTGTCTGCATTGCAACATCATACTGTAAGTTGATGAAAATTGTATAGTCAGGCTTTCAGAAATTCAAGAATCAAGTTCAAAAATCATATGTTCATGATGTACCTTCACATAGCTGCAAGTAACAGAGTTTTGGATGGAAGTGTATGACTTCAAACAAGCTTTTCAAGTGAATTACAAGGACTATTAATTTGAACTAAAAGGCAGTTCCATAATAATTTTGTGAAAAATAATAGTATCAGTTACTGCCCCATACTAGAAGCAAGACAGCTAATAAAAAGAACAGTTTTAGTTTCATCTAACTTTCAGAGTGATGGGAGCTAATTCTTATTCTCAATACTGATTCACAATTACTCTTCATGGTGGGTCCGGAAGAGTAGGTACACTATGCTACCAAGGTTCAATTACCACTCACTTCTCAAGAGCTGCTCAACTCGCATCTTTTATTATGCCAAAAAAAGACCGTCTTTTTCGTAGCCTAGGTGTGCAGTTGACGGTAGCCTAAGAGCATTCAAGAGCTAAGTTAAATAAGAGTAATTATATGGATGCTTTAAAGTAATTGATTAAACAAGTGTCACATGTATGGGAGTCCATGAAAGTATTTTTATATGGAAGAAGGCAAGAAGAACTAAGTGTGTATTAAAGGCATTTCTTAAATCAATTTGATCAACTAGATATATTTAGAAAGTTTACTCATGCAGTAAAACTGAAAAGTTTTATATAATGGAACTGTGAAGATCACACCTATTGCCATGCCTGCAAGTGGTTCTCACTAGGTTGGATTTTTGATATCACACCTACTTGTCTTCTCTGCAAAAGGCTACAAGCGTTACTTAATTTCAACTCAGTCAATAATAAACTTCTTGGTTCTGCAAACCAATTCCTTGCATGTTCCCTCTCAACTCAAAATATTCACTTGAAATTAGATAAACCTCAATAAACCATTAAAAGATTGCATGTTACTAAAACTTTGATCCACAAAGTGTTATCCCACCACTCGATATCATTATATTTCTTTCTAATCTCCACTCTGAATCATTAGATTGACCGCTATTGATCAAATTAAACATGGGCCAACCTTCTTATATAAAATGTCTATCCATATATTTCTCCCACCAGTCACCACGACCTCTACTAGTATATAAACCAATACCATACAAACTCTTCCACCACCAAACGAACACCATCATCTAAACATCATTATTCATCACCATATAATTCCCCTAATTCTCACTCTCCAATGGGGTTTTCCTTCTTCTTCTCCTCCTCTTCTGCTGCAAGCTCTGATCTCAATCAGGACAAGAGAAGCAAACGCAGGCAGCAAAAGGAACATGACAGCAGCAGTAGCAACGAAGCCAATGGCAATGGAGCCGAGGCGGGGGGCGGCTTCAGGTACCTCGGCGTGCGTCGTCGGCCCTGGGGACGGTACGCGGCAGAGATACGTGACCCGGCGACAAAGGAGCGGCACTGGTTGGGCACCTTCGACACTGCAGAGGAAGCGGCCGTGGCGTACGATCGCGCCGCCCGCACCCTGCGGGGCGCACGCGCCCGGACCAACTTCGCCTACCCCGACCTTCCGCCGGGCTCCTCCGTCACCCCTTTCCTCTCCCCGGACCTCCAACCTCCTCCCTCCTCCTTCCTCTTCTCCGAACCGCCGGCCCCCGCTCTTCCGGAGTCCGTCCACCGCACGACTACCTTCCCCAATGACGGAACTCACGACAGGTACACTTCTTTCACGAGCAACGCGTCCAACAACGACGGGAAAGCTCATTACTACTACCAGCAGCAGCCAGAGGAGGGCTTCCAATACAACAATGCGACACGTCCGCCGTCTCCGCCTACGGTTCCAACAGGGGCATCAGCATGGGAGTCCAGTGGCGTTCCGGTTGCCGCCGAGGATGTGCTGACAGAGATAGGGACCGGGGGATCAGCAACGTGGTGTGACGCCGAGGAGTTCAGTGGATACGGCTCCCCGACCTCGCACGGGATCTTCTTCGACGAAGGTTACGTGCACAGCCCCCTGTTCGGGCCAATGCCAGCGGTGGACGACGTCGCCTCCGACGGCTTCCAGCTCGGCAGCTCCTCTTACTACTACTGACGAGCGGGCATACAAAACTCGCCATCTGCAATCTGCACTTCAATTTGGGTTGCGCGCCCGCCGGTGGACGTGGCGTTTTCCATTTGTGTTTGGCCTGGTTCGGCTCCTACTCTGCTCTCCCTCCGGTGGCAAGTGGGCTATTTTAGAAGCGTCTCTTCTCCTTCAAGTTTACAAACTCCTTCCCTTCTTTGTACGTATTGTTATTGCCTGTTCCTAAAGAGACTCCCTCTTTCTTCCGTGGCTAAATGTAAGGGAGGTGGTTTCCCTTGTGCTTGTGCTGTGCGATGCATTGAACATCATATTTCGTATAAAGCAAGCATTCTCGACGAGTCCTGCATGTGGGAAATGGCTCTTTTGCTCATGTGGTGGTTCACTACAATGTCTCAAGCAGATACAACAATCGGCCGCCATGGGCTTCCTTGTACTACTGGGCTTGGCCTTGGTGGTGGTCGATTATCGATAGTATCAGCCACTCGCTCGTCTCTGGTTAAAGACGAAGAGCACCACGGCCGTAGAAGAGAATTCGAATAGGATCCTTTTTGGCGATGGAGAAAAGAACGGTGGGTTGGGCAACGGGCTGAAGAAGAGCGTCGCTTTCAGATTCCAATGTCGCCCATCGAGCTTAAGCAATGCATAGTGAGATAGAAGGCAACTCTCGAATCCCTGCAGAGTTAAGTTTTTGGCTAAATGTGTCTGTAAAGGTTGCCTCTTGATGAAATTAACTAAGATTTGATACCAATCTTCTTGCCATGAGAGAGGCCGTTAACATCTCTGTCGGGTATCAGATCCTTTGCCTTTGCATTTGCCTTTGGTTACTGAAGACGTCCTCTTCAGCAATCCATCTGTAACGTCTCCTCCCCACCACCTTCGCTACAAATAGGGCGTCGGAACTGCTCAAATCTTCACCATTCCATAATCTTCTCAAGTGCCTCAAACAAAAGAACTAGGTGCGTGGCCATGGCGAACCAACCCGTTGGACGCCCGTGGTTCCTCCGACTAGCTTCGCAAGCCCGTATCGACCCGCCGGCTCCGCCTGCACAACCTCAGCCGGTGCAACCTCCCCCGGCGTCACCAGTTCGCCAAGCCTCACTGGCATTTGGTCGAACATCTTTGTTGCCTGCCCAACCACCACCGCCACCGCCTCCGTCGCCTGTGCCAACCCAGCCGCAGGAGACACCACAGCTTACACTAAGAAAAAACGCTGCGGCCCCTTCACCGCCTGAGGTCCCGAAACCAGCGACGACTCCAATGCTGCAACGCATGGCGTCACCGAGGCCTGTGACAGCGGCTCCGGTAGCAAACCCATCCCCGCCATCTCGGGCCAACGCCGCAAACTCTTCCCCGCCTGAGGTTCCGAGATCAGCGCCGGCGGCGACCCCAATGCTGCAACGGCTGTCGTCGCCGAGGCTTGTGGCAGCAGATCCCATAACAAACTCACCCCCGCCGTCGCCGATACCTGTAATGGCGGCAATCCGATCACCACCTCCTCCGCAATCTCCCAAAGTGATCAATTCCTCTTCTGCGTCGCTGATACCGCATCCAGAGCCCGATCCGATCGCCGAATCACAACCAAAGCAAACCATCGAGCAAAACAGCTCAAACAAGAATCCTGACAAGAAAATCCCCTGTTTTCCCACCAAAACAGAAGGAAAAAATTCAGCGACCGCGAACGAGAACAGATCGACAACCAAAAGCAAAGATCAAGGGGAGACGAGAGCGATTACCATCGCAGGGCAAAACATGGGGGCGTTCCTGGATCTCTCCCCTTCCTACGGCCTTCAGCATCAGATCAGAAAGCAGCAGGTTCGTCCCACGGTCAGCGACACTTGGTTCAAGGACCTGAACAACGGAGCACACAATGAAGGCAAGCCGGCAAAGGAATCGAACAGCGACAGCAACAAGAACAAGCAACAGCAGAAGCCGATGATCTCGCTAGTAAACAGCAATGTGCAAAGCGTCAACAATTCATTGATGCTCAATGCTTTGTGCGACCAAGGAAGCCCCGGCGTGCACATCAAGCTCGCCAGGAAGCGATCGGGCAAAAATGATCAGCCATCTCTCCGCTGAGATCCAAACGCGGAGTGATCTTCTTCTACCAGAATAAGCATTCGCCGTGCCCACTGCAACTCCGCATATATATTACTATATACAACATCGATTACCCAGGAATAAACGCGATCGAACATTGAAACAATTACGTTTGCTTAATAGATATTATTTAGCCAGATTCAAAATATATATATATATATATTTTTTGATCCGGGTCAATATCCAGTCAGAGAAATATACAGGTCATCTTTGAAAGTCAAGACGAAAGTCAGGTCAGCTGGTCAACATAAGAGTCAGGTAGGCTTCTGCAGAGATAGATCGGGTAATATAGCCGATCGGGAAACAAGCTCGGTCGGGTAATATTAACCAGCCTGACTCAGCCTCAGTCAGAATCAGCAGCAGTAGCCTACGCCGACCAGCAAACTCGAACATCAGATGTGGGAGCCAAGGAGCATGCACTCCGGTCGGCTCAACAGGTGAAGACCCGCCCCGATAAACAGAGATCGGTCGGCGATAGCTCAATCGCCAAGGTCCAGAACCGGTCGGATCGCATGGCTGAGCAACCATGGCGGTCTCGTCCGATCGGCGAATAAAGACAAAGGTACTCTGTCGTGTAG
>JBAMIB010394361.1:0-20977 GCA_037177415.1 Kaempferia rotunda | reverse complement strand
ACTGCATTCTTCGTCTCGCTGAACCTCTCCCGCCGAACATCTGAAGGAGTCAACTTCAATCTTCGTTTCGTCTCGCTGAACCTCTCCCGTCGAATATCTGAAGGAGTCAACTTCATTCTTCGACTCGCTGAACCTCTCCCACCGACGTCAGTTCTTTGAAGGTATGGCTGGAAAAACTAGTTCATGTTCTTAGTATTTCATCATCTTAGAAGGCTTTTTTGACTGATTATGTGTGTTTGTATGAAATTTACTGATCATTGTGTTATTTATTAACTTCACAATCCATACAAGCATGCATAAACTTTACTGATCCCGGACCCGATCTGTGTGTCTGTGGACGGTCGGGGTTGGGATCTCGGCGTGATCTGTGTGGTCTTCGATCTCTTGGTGTTTTTTTTTCTGCTTGGGAGGAGTCGGATCCGGAGGCGGCATGGAGAGCTTGATTTCGTTGGTGAATAAGCTCCAGAGGGCTTGCACGGCTCTAGGTGACCACGGGGAGGATAACGCCCTCCCGACACTGTGGGACTCGCTTCCGACGATCGCCGTCGTCGGTGGACAAGTAAGCTCTACGCACATCCCGGATCTCACTTTCCTTAGGATCGTGGCCTTTCTGCTGCTCGTTGAATGTGAAATCAGTTTTCGTACTGCATGAACTCTGAGATCAGACCATCGCGACGGGTGACTGGGATGTGAACTAGATTTGAGCCGAAAGATCTCGTATTTTTTACCTGTCCTAGTTCCGCTGATGTAAATTGTTGAAGTCCACTTCGAAATTGGTATAAAAAATATGTTGTGGCAAAATTTAAATTCAGGATTTTTCAAGTTTAGACCAATTAATTCTGATATGGAATTATAGCTCAAAACACCCAGAAAATGTGAAGCTTCAGAGATCTATAGCCAATCATTATTAAACTAGAAAAATAAAGGATGAATAATAGTATGCTACCGACAGAAAACTGCAACCCGGTGCTAGGTTACCATTACCTGGTGAAAAAGGAAAGAAGGATAAATGGATATCTCACCCTTTGGTAAACGTCAGGATCGTTTTGTTCTTGGAGGATCACTAACTGAACCTTTGCTTGTGGACACTATTGAGAAAACTTCAAACCTCAAAATGTCACTAATAATCAACTGGTGTAGCAGATCATTACATATGAATTTATAGACATCATATGATCACTTAGGTGCCTTTGACTGAATATCTTTAACGGAAATTAACTAGAATAAAATGTAATATCTTTGGATCAAGTCACTCACAACGCAGACTCTAGATGGGGAAGACCAACTTGGTAAATTCTCGGATTAATTTTTAACGCCCTTATCTGATAACACATTCTTTCACCATTGGACTTTGAACATTGTTCTTTTTGAATACGATCAGAGTTCCTTTAGCTACTTCATTTTTAGTAATTCTATTTTGGCAAATCTATCATGGTTCTGTTGGTTACTTGATTTCAAGTACCTGTGTTTCAAGATTCTGTTTTATGTGTTGGTTCATATTTATTTTGTGAAGTTCTCCACTTTCTCTTTTTAGTCTCCTGTAATAATCCTGCTTAGTTCTTTCTTTGAACACTCAGGATGTGATAATTGATCTTTGTTTTTTGTTTCAGTTTCTTGTTATCTGCATTGTAATATACTTGCTGTGCGTCTTTCACCAACATTATTCTTCTTTGCTTAACACTGAAGTGTTTGTACTTTTCCTGCATGACATTATGGTGCATTATATTAAAGATCTGGAGCTTAAGTACTTCATTCCACAGTGAAGTTCTATTTATTATTATTATTATTTTGTTTTGCTTTATTGTGTTTTTCTGATTTAGTTGTGTTAATAGAGTTCTGGAAAGTCTTCAGTACTGGAAAGCATAGTTGGAAAGGACTTCCTACCAAGGGGTTCAGGTAAAAACTGACTCCGACTTTATTTTTCTGCAAATTATCTTGGTGATTTTAACTCTGTTGCCTTTCACTGTAAAAAACTTGTAGGAATTGTTACTAGACGTCCCCTTGTTCTCCAGCTGCATAAGATTGATGGTGATAGAGAATATGCAGAGTTCATGCATCTTCCGAGAAAGAGGTTCACTGATTTTGGTAATCTCATCTGTTGATGGTGTTGATTTTAGTACATTGGGTAACATAGATGATCTTTATATGTAATGCAAAAACTCTCTAATATTATTGGTTCCTTGGTTCGTCTTGACCTTTGTAAATGCTAAATACTTGTAATAAGACAATCTAAGTTATAAGACATTGTTGTGCTGGTTTATGATGTTGTTGGAGTCTTAAACAGAGCAAGCTTTTCAATGACTTGTTAGTCTCCTTATTCAATTTGTATAAATGTACACCAATTATATTTGGTATATTTTGCACGCTTGCCAATGTATTTTATGCATCACATCTACATCTTCTATAAAATTCTTATTACATTAAGGTTCATATCTTATTCATTTCAATGCAGCTCTTGTTAGGAAGGAGATCCAAGATGAAACTGATAGAGAGACTGGTCGCACCAAGCATATCTCCCCTGTTCCAATTCATCTGAGTATTTATTCGCCTAATGGTGAGATTGTGATGCTAGAGCTAGAAAAGTTTATGATTTTTGATGGATTTTATGAACCTGAAACTACATCAGTAAACCTATAACTTAATGTTTGCTAAAACACTTCTTGATATAAGACAACTGTTTTTATGTGCCAACTAAGTTGGCTGATTCTTTCTTACTATATCAACCTTTTGCATTGTTAGTTCATTTTAATTCTCCAGTTTAGCTTAATAAAAGTGTCTTTAATATTTGCTTAGTTGTCCTAAATGCATGGCCTTCACTAGTAGTTTCCCACTGAAAACTAAACTCATTCTCATACTTGTGGATAAAATGACAAGGCTAGCTCAGGTCTAAACCATAAGCTAGGAAGTTAAGGTTGATTTGCCTAATTGTTCCCTTTATTGGTGTGAAGCTACCTAAACTTTTTCATTCTTTGTTTCTATTAATTAGCAGTTTTCTGTGCCAAGAGTCAAACCAGATATTTTGTATTATGTTGTTGTCCTTTTCTTGTTTAGTTATATGTTTGTCATGTGGTATACATTTTTCTACTGTATATTTTGCATTAGCAATTGAATAAGAATTCGAAGGTAAACCTTATAATTTGATGCTAATCCTCTAAAGTTTTGCAGTTGTGAACCTGACGCTTATAGATCTTCCTGGACTCACAAAGGTGGCTGTCGGTAATTTTCTTTCCATGTTTTTTAAATGTTATATTTCAGTTATGTAGTAAAATTGTATTTCATATTTAAGTGCAACCTTATTTATTTATTTATTTATTTTTTTGCAGAGGGTCAACCTGAAAGTATAGTGGCTGATATTGAGAATATGGTTCGGTCATACATTGAAAAGGTAAAACATCTTTGTTTTTTTTTAAATCAGAATTATATATTCCACTTGGAATTCATGTTTATTTTCCTTTTTATTATTCTAGATTTTCTTTATTTAAAGATGCATTTAATATGTTTGTGTTTCCTGAGCTATGATCTGGTTGTACCAATATTCCTCATGCTGTGATCATAGCCTGACTCTTTTTCAATTGATATACAGCCAAATTGTATAATTCTTGCCATTTCGCCAGCTAATCAGGATCTTGCCACATCTGATGCAATCAAAATCTCTCGCGATGTAGACCCCAAGGGTGAGTCTTTATGATTGCTCAAGTAGTTTTAATGACACCTTGTTTGCATATTCATTTCTGATATTATTTTATCAATTTCATTCTTGAATGGTCACTAAATTGTATATATTTGAAAAGAGTTATACATTAGCAATTTATGATCAATAAAGTCAGTTATGATGATGTAAGTGCGCTTTCACAATATCTCAGCAGTCATGAATTGATGAACAAGATGATAATTTGAAAGTTTTGAAGTAGTTTGAAGAAAATTATTGTTGGAAAATTGGCGTGACTTTTATATGTCCTTGTGTGCCAGTGCATTTTCTTTTTTGATGCATCTGTGTGCATATGAAGAATGATTCTGGAAACCTCCAGTGCAAGATGTATATTAGATTAAAAAGGGGGGGATCATTTTCCATGGTAACAATATGTCCTGAGATGCATTTCATGATTTGTACTGTGTGGATATGTTAGGTATAATAGGTCAGGTATACTATTCTGCCATTTGTATTTTTGTACAAATGTTTTGAATTTGAAAATATGTATGGGATGATCATACCTTTGAATAAGGATGTAAAGGGTTCTGATTTGCTTTTTCTTTTTTCCTTTGTCTCTCAATTGTGTTGTAGGCGAGAGGACATTTGGCGTGCTCACGAAGATTGATCTTATGGACAAGGGTACTGATGCTGTCGATGTAAGCTGATTTAGCCTGAAATATCTGCTTAGTTTTTCAACTTTAACTATTAAAATTGGCATCAATTGTCTTGTTCTCTTTTCAGTTTTAGGAAATATTTGCTCTATGATACTAAGGTCATTGTTTTAGTAACTATTTAATGATGTTGATTATTCTATTATATTTCATGAAAAGTCTCCTGCATTTTGGAAAATTTTGCCTTCCATCATGATTCTGCTCAGCAATGTTTATATACCTATCTATTATAGTCTATATTGTTTGGTTTTGCCACAAATCTTCTGAGTTCACTGATTTGGATCTCATGGAGTAGGACTAGGAAGAAGACGAGCTTAGTTCTTATCATCAAATAGATAACATGGAAAAGAAATGCTGACGAAATTTAGTTTGATTTTTGTTAGGATATATAGCTGATATATAATTTAATCTCACATCCATAATAATAATAGGAGATTTCTGAAGAAAAAGGACCAATAGGCAACATCATTAGCCTGTATTTTTCCAGCTATAAAAAGGAGTAGGTAGATACTGCAGCTAAAAAACAACATAATTATAATTTGTTTATTATATTTTTTAAACAACAGATACTCTGAAATGTGTTGCATATATATGATGATTGTTCCACCAGCTATTGTAAACTGAAATTTACATAGAGTTTACATGGTTGATGGTGAGGCAGTTTTGCTTCTTGCCATTGCCGTATGGTTGCTCTTTGATCAATGTATGGCCATGGTCCAGGTTGCCTTAACTAAAGCTTAATAGCAACCTCTACTGTCGTCAGAATTATTGGGAAAGCCTTGCAGCCCTTGCTTGTGATCTTGGATCGTTGAGGTGTCAATCTGCTCTGTTGAAGGTGCTGAAGTCCTCTGGGAGGGGCTATGAGATGTTCAATGCCCATAATTGATGGTGGGAGATCATGCAAAGTGCGTTAACCTGGACTCATTTCATTGTTTTTCAGTTTAGGCCACCAACTTAAAAACAAGGTGATCAAGGTGACTTGCAAGCTGCTAGCTGATTCATTGGTAGTAAGCCCCCGTCTTGAAAGACGGCTGTATTCACTATATTTCAATGGACTAATAACTAAGGTTATAGATTCACTATAGGCTAATTATTTAGCTTATAGATCCTCTACTGTAGCTATGTATTAGGCATTCAGAAAATTATGGCATCTGAATAGAATTAGTAAGATAAGAGATAGTTGGTTTTTGATTACCTTAATTAATGTACAGCTTGTAAATAGATTACCCTTCTTTTGAAGCCAGGCTTACTATTGCCATGTGATCCTTTTGCTGCAACTATGTATCCAGCATTCATAAAATAATGGTGTTGGGAAAAAATTAGTTGCAAAAGAGGGTGTTGGTTTTTAATTATCTTAATGTGCTGTTTGTAAAAGGATTACCCTTTTTTTAAGTCAGTAAGCAACTTTCACTGCTTTGGCTCACAATTTAGGATGTTACATCAAGCAAGGTTTAAAATCTCATTCCAATCTGGGGATTCAGTTCCTACCAAATTGTTTCGTTGTTGCTTCGATTTATGCTGACAAATAGTGTTAGTCATCCTGATGATGAGGAGGGGAAAGAAGAAGAAGAGGGGAAAGAAGAAGAGGAGACAAGGAAACTTACATGGACTAAGATACGTCACTGATGTTCGAGAAACATGAGTTATGAAACATGATCTAGCATTAGAGAACGTGTCATGAAACATGAGTTGATGTGGGACAAGGAGAAAAGATGAGGTGTGGGATGTCACATGGGTGATATGGTGGTGGCAGGGGCGACATTTTCTTATTTTTTATTTTTGATTTTATATATTTTTTTAAGTACTTAACACATACATTCTTCCTTGCAAAAATTCAGTATAATTCACTTCAAGATGGCTGCCGATATTTATGATTCATTTTTTGTTTATAGTAATATGCAGTTCTGTGAAACATCTCTTTCTGCATCTCTGAAATTTGCTTGATTTGTATTTTCTTAAACATGACATTATAGTAATATGCAGTTCTGTGAAACATCTCTTTCTGCATTTCTGAAATTTGCTTGATTTGTATTTTCTTAAACATGACAATGTTTTTTTCCGGTCTACATTGGTTTCACAATAACTCTTTTTAGATGTTGGAAGGAAAAGCATATAGACTACAGTACCCTTGGATTGGTGTCGTTAATCGATCCCAAGCTGATATTAACAAGAATGTGGACATGATTGCCGCTAGACGGAGAGAAAGGGAGTATTTTTCTAGTACACCTGAATACAAGCATCTAGCTCATAGGATGGGCTCAGAGTATTTAGGGAAGGTCATGTCAAAGGTATAACAAGTTTTTTTGGAAATTTTTAGCAATTGGTCCTGCCAAGTAATATGAATAAATAATTTTGCAGCATTTGGAACAAGTGATTAAATCTCGAATCCCAGGCATTCAATCTCTCATAAATAAGACTATTGCTGAAATTGAAAGTGAATTAAGTCGTCTCGGAAAACCCATTGCTGCAGATGCTGGAGTAAGTTCAATTGTTATGCCACCATTTACTGACTGATTCATGAAATTGTCTCCTTTTCTTATATTAATTGTTGCTACAGAATTCAATAGAGAGTAGCCATTTTTTTCATCAGTTGCCTGTATGCTGGGCATGCAGTGCGGTTTAAAATTTGGTTTACTTAAAAGAATGTTACATTGGTTGTTGTTTAATATTTTTTTTTAGCATTTCTGGAAGCTGATATTAGAGATTTGATTCATCCATTATCATTTATTTTGTGATGAGAGATCCTTTTTCCTTTTTGATGAAATAGTTTTAATGTTTTTAAACAGCAGTGATCAAATCATGTCTTTTTTTTTTCTGTTTTTTTTTTTGTTTTGTCTAGTTTTAAAGTTCTGATAAAACATGAAAACAGCCAAATTTAGGACTAATAATATGGTTTCTTGGATCAAAGGCATTTACTATTTAGTCTGAGACTATCTCGTCAACCTTGTCTCTTCCATGGAATTTAGACTGGAAATATGACAGATATATATTAGCTGCATTACTTTACCATTCCTTTATTGCCCTAATCATTTGAGTTTTTCATTTGTGTAGGGCAAGTTATATTCAATTATGGAAATTTGCCGTATCTTTGACCAAATATACAAGGAACATCTTGATGGAGTGTAAGAAATTCTTACTTTACAATCATTTTCATCTTTGTATATTACAATGTGTATAATCTGCTTATTTCATGGTTAATGGTTATGTAGATTGATACTTTTGAATTCTAGTTTTTGACATAGATGTTTCTACATCAGTTTCATACTGAAAGTCTAGCACAATTTTGTTTAAGAGTTTTGGTTGTATGAGTGCTGAAAAATTTTCAGTTGTTTAGTTTCTTCTAGTTGTCTGTTGCGATAATTATGGAGTGGTATCTGTCTGCATAAAATGTGTGTTAAGACCTAGTATGTCATCGATATATAGGAGTTAGATGCAGCAAATAAGTGCTTTATTTCATTGCAAATTCTGGTTCTATAATCAAGGCACTGACTTAAAAGATATTAACATTATGGGCTTATAGCTGTTGCCTGCAAGTTTAATGCCCGGTGAACTTCCATATATAGTTTCAAACATGTCTGCAGAAGAAGATACATTGTCATAAATTCCTATTCCTTGGTAATCTTACAGGCTCTCTTTGAAGTTGCTACTAATATACCTTGTAAAATTCTCTAACTTCCATGGTTAATTCATATCTGGAGTAGTGGACATTGTCGCTGAATGGTATTATTAGTCATATTTCAGGGTGGGCATGGTATAGGTTATCCATTGGATGGGAAAACCAAACCAAACTGTTTTTCTTTTTTTTTTTTTTTTGGTTTGAAAAGTTCAACCCAAAATCAAAGTGAAACCAAAAGGCTTTGGATTCAAACTAAACCTAACATTTCAGTTCAATTTTTGTTTGGCTCTAAAATAAAATAAAAAAAAAAATGCTAATTACTGACTGCAAAGGTATTAGAGATTTAAGGTTCCTTGGGTTACTTTTAGGATATTAAGGTTTTTGGGGGTTGGATGGATCAAGGGTTTGTTGGACTGATATTAGGGGCTAGCTAATTGGGGTATTAGTATTAAATGGCTAGGGTTAGTTTGTTGCTGTTGAAGTATAACAAATTTTATGCTTACACAACTATTATTGTTTTTATTTTATCAGTTTTAGAATTGGATCAGATAAAATTGCCTACTTGACAAACCAAAACCAAACTGATGAGCCAGTAAACTAATTTATTTATTATTTTGGTTTGGTTTATCAGTTTTTGGCTAGACATGCTCACCCCTAGTCATATTCTTTTGTCTTCTTTATCAGTGCTTCAATCAGGACCCTTGACTTTCTTATTGCTTGTCCCTATGTATAGGAGATCCCTGGTTGTAAACATAGGATAAAGACAGGCTAAAAGCTGGATTGAGAGAGTTGACTCAAATAGTCCTGTGGTTCGGCTACTGAGAGCTGGAAATTATTTGTGAAGAGGGATATTGTTCATTGATTGACTCGTTTTCATATTCACTTAAATTGGGACATAATGAATTGTTTGTTATTAACTTACTATATTAGTATTTTGTATTAAAAAATTGAAAATGAATAGCCAGAAGCAACAATGTCGGATGCAAAAATTGGAGTATTAGCATAGCTTGTGACATCTTCTTTTAAGATGTATATTGATTGATATACAGATTAATTAACTTTACTTAGCTAGAAGGAACAAGCAATTACTATGATGAACCTTTGCCTAATGATAGAACTGATGGTCTAAGTTTTTAGGTACTATAATGCTATAGAGGGATGATTCTCTCATTCTCTTATAGTTTGTTTTTCATTTTTACTATATTATTACACGACATCCTTTTATTTATTTTAAAAATATGCTACTCTTTGCAGGAGACCTGGTGGTGAGAAAGTTTACAATGTTTTTGACGCTCAACTTCCAGCAGCTCTAAAACGTTTGCAATTTGACAAACAACTATCAATGGAAAATGTCAGAAAACTCATCACTGAGGCTGATGGGTATCAGCCTCACTTAATTGCTCCTGAGCAAGGATATCGGCGACTTATCGAATCTTCTTTGGTATCTATTAGAGGTCCTGCTGAGGCAGCTGTTGATGCGGTAAATATGTATCTAATACATGGTTTCCAATCTTATTCTTCTTTTCTACTATTCGAAGGTTATTTATTTATTGTGTGATAATTCTTTTACTATATTTAATATTAGGGTTATGTCCCCTATTAGACCCTCTACCTTAATATTAGGGTTATCACCCTTCAAGTTTGTATATTTATTAACAAGTTTTATTTATTTACAATTTAGTACTCAACACTTCTCTGTAGCTAGTTCAAAAATATTATTAAAGTCCGACCTTTTTGCAAATATACTCAATTCTAACAATTCTAAGATATCTTAGAAACTTGGTGAGCAAAAGTTGATCATTAGAACTAATAAGAGGTGAAAGTTTCATTAGATTACACCTTTTCATAGATGAAATCATAATTATTCTCTATGTATTTTGTTTTTTATTGAAGACAGGATGGAAGCAATGCACTTGAAAGTATTTTATGGACCTAGCTTAATCATTGATTGTTTCAGCCATATAAGCTAATGTGCAAGAGGAATCGTAGTCCAGGAACCATACCTTTACACGCTCAATCTAGCTATAACGATTTGCTTTTTTCTGTTCCAAGATATCAGTTGCCTTTAAGAAAAAAACACAATATGGTGATATGGATCCCTTATTTGTGGGAAAACTTACTCATTTTGCATTTTGTACATCCTATTGATGTAACATGAAAATCTAACCGTTAAATCCCAGATGATTGGAATAAAATTGATGGAGCGAAGATATAAATATCTCATAAAGATTAAAAAAAACTTCATCTGGAGGAAAAACAACTCTCTTAGTGAAAAAGAACTCACACGGAGAATAAAAGAGAAATTTATTAATTAAAAAACTATCATCATACATGGAATCCTAATACCTTTACACTGATGTTTTTGAGTACCTTCAACAGCTATTTTTTGATAACCACAATATTATGCTTGGTTATAATCTACCTACTGATGTGGAATGACAGTTTGAGTGGAGGGATGAATAGTATGTATGCTGTATACACAGAAAAATAAAATATCTGTTTTGATTGTTGACTAGCTAGTAAACTTATGAGTTCATACTATCATCTGCCTGAGGTCATTTAGTTAATTTACTTAGCTTCTTATCTTGAATCACTTTCCTTTTCTGTCATTATTTGCTTGTTTTATGTCCTTTAAAATCTTGGCCAAGAGGCTCTTGTTGATTAATTTTATTATCTGTTGATTGTTTTGAAAGATTGAATGCTCTTTTTGTTCCATCTGCTGTTGAACTTGCAAATATTTAGCCTAGCCTTGCAATTCTTTCATGTGTTATCTCTGCTGAATGTTTCCAGGTCCATGCCATACTGAAGGAGTTGGTTCACAAAGCTATGAGTGAGACTCCGGTAGGTTCTACTTGGTCGGTCTTTCTGTTTATGATTTCTTATTCCGCTGGTTGTTGTTTCTTCTTTATCCATGTTCTCAATTTTGCTGTTTTGGCTGCAACATATTAGTGGAAGGAAAATATGAAATCAGTAATAACAAAGACGTGATGTGTCTGTTGCTTTTGTTTAAGAGTTCATTGATTAATAAAAATAGGAGACCGGATTCAGAAGGAAATGAAGAAAATGCACTCCAGTTAATTAAAGATTTCAAATCATCAATATGGCCGTTACTGTTGGAATATTAAGTTTCAGAAACGTCTTATGTTGTATCTTAATTTTTACTTCAACGAGGTTGAATAATAGACTGAAGCAATTAATTTTTTGTTTTAAATTGATTAAATACTGAATAAATTTGGCTTGAATAGATAAATTCCTTACAGGAAGCAAACTAATTTGGCATTCCATGATTTTTGCAGGAGCTGAAGCAATTCCCTACTTTGCGAGTAGAAGTTAGCAATGCTGCATTTGAATCATTGGAAAGAATGAGGGAAGAAAGTCGAAAAGCAACTCTTAAGCTAGTTGATATGGAGTGCAGTTATCTTACAGTAGATTTCTTCCGTAAGTTACCTCAGGATGTTGAGAAAGGAGGAAACCCAACACTTTCTATATTTGACAGATACAATGACTCCTATCTCAGGCGCATAGGTGAGTTGTCATTAGTAAATGGCTCTGAAATTTTGTATTTACCTGCAATGTTTGTTATCAGTTAATATTACTGGATTTGAAATCTAATATGCAATACAGTCATTTCTTGTTCACAAGATAAATCCTACTAATCTACTTTAAGGCAATTCCAGATTTTACAAATAAAGTGGATGACTTTCAGTTTACTGTTGGGCATTACAGGAACAACTGTTCTGTCATATGTGAACATGGTATTGGCAACCTTGCGCAACTCCATTCCAAAATCTATTGTTTATTGCCAAGTCCGTGAGGCAAAGCGTTCCTTGCTTGACCATTTCTTCACCGAGCTGGGAACGAAAGAGGTGAAATCATGCACTTGTCAATTAGATTGAATTAAGTAGTTGCAGCTGTTAACTATTTAAGCTTCTTCATTCATCCACATTTATCCCCATGCCCACAGTAATTTGAAATTGTTCAATTATTTTCTGAATTAGTGGATTAATTATTGCAAAACTAGTGAAATCACGGGAGCAATTGTCAATGATTAATTAACAATAGAAGTCGAATCAAGGGATTTTGGAAGAGCTCCCTATTGACCACAAATATAAGATGTTTGCAGTATATCAAATATTATTTTGATGAATGTATCAGGAAATTTGGTGAGGATAGTTTAAACTTGTGCAGAGCTTATTGTGTTGTTGATCTTAGGGATGTAACAATTCTTCCATGGTGTGCATTATCCATCTAACCCATCAGAAACAATGCCAAACTGAAGAGCCCACACTGATGAAAAAAATATGTTAATGTTGATTTCGATATCTATTCTGGTTAGCCATTGGACCAGGTTAATGCATGCCATATCTACTTAGCCTTTTTAGTACCGGTAGATGACAAGATAAATAGTTTACACACTTGGTGCTGTGTTTGATACTCCTCTCTAATCGTGAAACACTGATACAATAGGATGTGTTAAATTCTGCTCACTATGTGGACGCATTTTGTTAAAAAAAAAAAAATCAAAAAATCAATTATTCGATGTTGTTAAGATTTGTCGATTTACAAAATATCTTTTGGTCTACTTTCCAAATGTTTCTTCATTTTTGTGCAGGCTAAGCAGTTGGGGAAAATGCTGGATGAAGACCCAGCGATCATGGAGCGTCGTTCCGCCCTGGCAAAGAGACTTGAGCTCTACAGAAACGCCCAATCCGAGATCGATGCAGTAGCTTGGGCCAAGTAGAGAGCAGTGTGGGACTGTACTACTCACTTTGTACAACTCCAAAGCAATTCATTCATTCTGAGTGAGAGGTGTGTCCCATTTCATACATTCTGCAACAAGTGTTTTTTTTTTTTAATTTTGTTTTTCCGTTTGAAATTAAGCGCATCACGAGATTGGAAAATTTAGATATGTTGATCCCTAAAGCAGACCATGGTAGAAAATTACATGAACTTTATTGCGAATTAGTAGACTGCGATTTACATATTGTAAATTGTAAAACTTATATAGCAGAAATGCCTATTTTGAAGTTATCTGACATAGTATTTTTTGTTTTACTTAAAAAAAAAACATTTTGTAGTGCAATTATTTTTTCTCTGTTCGAGTTTGGTTATATTTTTGGTCACCAATTTGACTCGGATGTGAACCCTCTCTATATTGGTGCTAGCGAACCTCCTGGCCAAAAAGAGTTCATAGAAGAGTGAGTCGAATGAACTAAGCAAGCGGACTGTGTTGAACTTAGCAAGGTTAGACAACTCGATTCAATTGAATTGGTGTTAGTCGAACTTATGAAATATGTGCATGATAATGGAATACTTTGTGATGACTGGTCCATTGAAGTATGTTAATTTTAGATATACCGTAATCTACAACATATTACGAGTGAATGCGCTTATATGCATATTATTTTAATAGGAAGGAAATGGCAGGATTGGTAAAATGATACTAAAATTTGAGTTCTTATTTTAGGTTTTAATTATTTCAAAATTTAATTTAACGCAGTGCATTAATTTAAATAAAAATAATTGGGACTTGAACCCGACGTGAATCGAACACGCAACCTTCTGATCTGGAGTCAGACGCGCTACCATTGCGCCACGGATCCACTTGTTGGTGGTCTTAATCGATACTTATATAATTAAATAAATACATTTTTTGTGAATAAATATCTCTTTTGTTTTACACCCTCACAATCTGTAGGTTATATTAAAGGAGATAAATTACACATGCTTTTATAAGAAAAACCTAAACTTGTCAGCCAAGGCGGGACGAGATAATTGATTGCACTAGATTGAACAGAGCTAGTTATGTTAGAAATTAATTTTGTTTTCTTTACAAAATCAACATCAATTAACTTCCTAACTCAAAACTTAATAAAAATGTATTTATGTTCTTTTAATCAATATCTCATTTAATTAAATAAATAAACTTTTATATATATAACTCGTTGATGTTCATAAATAGTTGTGTAAATTATTCATTAATATTATTCACGATCAACTAAACTTGTATTAATCGTACATGTTTGAATTTGCAAAATTTTCAACAATTAAATAAGTTTAAATTTAAAGTTTAATAACACCTGAATGAGACTTAATTCATTTTAAATTTAATAATCTTATCAAATAAATTTAAGCCGTGTCAGCTCGTTTACAAGCTTGTTTACAGGCCTAGACTCAGAGCTCTAACTCGTACACCTTCCCAACCATCAAACATTATAAAATTTCCCTACGAATAATTGAAAAAGAGAAATACACCAAAAAGAAAATACAAAACAAAAAGATAAAAGAAAGCCTCCGTGATTAAGCCATAGTTAAACAATTTAAATCCAATAAAATCATCTCTAGATGTAAACAAGAAGGAAAGCCAACCGTTTTAAGAATTTTTGAAATAAAACTCAAAAAAAAAATACCGCGAATCACACACATAGCAAAGATATCCTCGTTAATATTAAACAATTACTCTTAAAAACAACAATAACAAGATATCACTGGCTCTTAGGCGCTTTATTGCCCAAGATCGCCAACATTGTGCATTAATTTGTTTACTAGTCTTCTCTCAGTCGGAATGTTTCCGTAACTTGCCATCAGGCAGGAAACAATGTGCTCAAAGGCATCACCATAAAAGGTGTGGAACACTATTGTAACTCAAGGAATCGTTGAAGGTACATCTTATGGCGGAAGGAAAGGAGCTTGCTTCGCTTTCTGTTTACTTCCACTTCTTGCCTTCTCGGTACCGAGAGAGAGGAGGTCGAAGCTGCGTAGAAAAGATTCATTACGAGTACCTCTAACAGCAGCTGATCTGGAGATGGATGATGATCTAGACTCCACTGCAGGCTGTTGAGCTCTATGATGACTACTAGATGGTCGGCTGCCGCTTGAAAATATCCCACTTGTTCTGCCGTTATGGGCGTTGCTAGGCTCAATGGAACTGGGTCTGCTGCTTGACACAGCAGCCCTCCTTGAAGCGCTTCCATTGCGCGATGATGGCCGTGTTTTCTCAGGATCAACCTGAAGTTAGATGCAAAAATATGGGCGGCAATAATATCTCATTCTGACAAATATTCCGCCTAAGACGAAAACAAATAGAACTTACAGCTTGCTTTGTCGATAAGAGTACATGATTAGGAGATTTGCGCTTGGAATTTTCACCTTGATGACCAGAGCCTGAGGCATTCATCCAAGCAAATGCTTCAATGGCACCTGAGAATCTATCACGAACAACAGGTCCTGCTAATAAGCAGAAACAGCTTAGCAGGACAAACTTTGTCGACGACTGAGATGAAACTTTGAAAAAACAAAATCGAACCTGATGTTCCTTCATCAGGCCTTTCAGGGAACGGAGCAATAGCTCCACTCCTATCATTCACTTGCTGAAATAAAAATATTCCATAAAAAGTTATCATAGAAATTAAAACTAGGAACATAGGGAAAGAATCTTGAGATGCATACACGAAGTCGAGGTTTAGCGCCCATCTGAGGATATTTCAATATGGTCCAGTCAAAAACATAATCAAATTGATGCCCTGTGACAACATGGATCAAGAGACAAATTTGTATACCACATTAATGGACAAAGTATAAAGTGGACTGCCAATTCAACAACAACAACAAAAAAAAGAACAATGGACAACAATTGTAATTTTGCTGACCTTCTCGAATAAATAGCTCACGGAATAGCCTCCTCAAGTATGAATAATCCGGCTTGTCCTCAAAACGCAAGGATCGACAGTAGTGGAAATAAGATGTAAATTCTGAGGGAAATGACTTGCAAAGTGCCTGGTTTACATCAGAAAATCCAAAATCTTTCACAATCATTATGCAAATTGAAATAAAAATAAAAGCGGCTGACTAAATTTTTCCCAAGTTTGTAAAAGAAGGATTCTGAATTACCTCCACAGAGGTAAGCACTTTCTTCTCACTAATTTTGTCATACTTTTGCTTTTTATTGCCAGCTTTAAGCCCTTGCCAAGGAAGGCTAAAGCAAAGTAAAACCACCAGAGATATCGTATTAAGTATCCAACAGAAACAAAAATGAAAAGAAAATATGGTAGATGGACAGATGTTAACCTTCCTCTTAAAAAATACATAAGCACGTAACCAAGAGATTCCAAATCATCTCTTCGGCTTTGCTCTACATGTAAACAATCATGCATTAATAAATACAAAAGAACAGTGTTAAGTACAGAATACTTGCATTAATATTTAAGGACCAAGAAACTCACCAATCCCTATATGTGTATTAACACTTGCATATCTTGCAGTTCCTGTAAGGTTCTTATTCTCCCTGTAATGGATACACCATATGAAACCAAAAACAGACTGTCTATAAAACAATTCAACAAAAACCCTTGGTAGGAAGATGTAAAATATAACAAAATTCGTTAGGCAGGATGGAGTAAATAAAAACAAGAAACAGATTCCAAAGAAAAGTCAATTTACAGTCATAAAACGAAACTTGCTTATGAAGACAGAATTCTCTGCTCAGTTTAGTTTGAACATTTCTTGTTAGTCACCAAAGATCGTTAAGCGTTATGCCTAATTGTTTGTTTACTATAACTCAACCCCCAAAAGAAATCATTTCCTTTCAGAACTCAAAGCAAACCCTGAAATCGATCAAATAATCTTGATTCAGAAAACTGTACAGGCATCTCAAATTTTATTACCCCCTCTGATTAACTCTTTACCCTTTTGTCAAGTTGCTCATAAAAAGGCATGTATATTAAAGATGCATTTTTAGGGGCAGAAAAGTCTCACTAACAGTAGCTAGTATTGACATGAAGAAACTTATAAAGAAATAAACTATAAACTATAAATTAAGACAAACAAGACAAACTCCATCTAAGATTCTGCATGCTTGTTACTATTGAAACATCAACACCTCAAGAAGAATGTGCCAAACGTGCTATGCAGTCAAAAAACAAACAGAATTATTATATCAAGATCAAGTTTTGATTACCTGTAAAGTATGTGCTTATGAGTTTGGAAATCCCTGTACTTCTTTGCAAGACCATAATCAATAATATAAACCTGAGAAGTCAAAAGGCAATACCAATCAACAAATCAGAAAGCGAAGACTCAGTTGCTCCATTTCTAACATTCACAAGATCTCACAACAGATGCGGAAGGTAGCTATCAAATCTTGTCTTGAATAAACAAATAAACCTCACAAAAATAGGAAAGAGGCTAGTGGGTATTACTAATATGGATAGCAAACGCAGTTGAGACTTGAGAAATCAAATAGTTTGTTATACCCATTCGCAATGGCAGGTTAAACTGATAGGCATGGATTTGTACTTGGCAAATTGCAGAAATAGTGAGTTATGTCAGGTCACCATTCAAACTAGTACCCAGAATTAATATGAGTGATATTCATAATCCACAAATCAAACATAGAATTCAAAAGCCACACACACATATAATAATTTATATGTATTTATACACTTGCATCCAGGCTAGAACCTAGAATTAA
Source organism: Kaempferia rotunda (assembly GCA_037177415.1). Classification (NCBI taxonomy): domain Eukaryota; kingdom Viridiplantae; phylum Streptophyta; class Magnoliopsida; order Zingiberales; family Zingiberaceae; genus Kaempferia; species Kaempferia rotunda. The sequence goes on along the minus strand of JBAMIB010394361.1, from coordinate 3,530 downwards.
TAAGAGTGCTACTCATAATCCACAAATCTAACAAAATATTCCATATACAGATGCACATATACAATCTATCAGTTGAGTCAGTTGACATCAGTAAGAATTGAAATGAAAATAGTCTTAGATACATATAGAAGATGAAGAGACATTGCCAAGTGCATGTGAATACTAACATTTCAAACAACACTGCAGAAATGACTTCAATGGTACAAACAAACCAATTAGAGGGCCCATCTGAAAACCAAGTTATTGAATCGGGAAGTTATTAACCATAATCCAAAGCATGTGGTCACATGACTTGAAACTGAAGAGTTTCAAGAAGAAAACTATTGACTCCACTGTTCTAAGCAAAATAAAATGGCACATCCCTTGAATGTCACAATGACAATCCAAAAGTTAAATCAAACTTGGCAAATTTACTCATGTTAATAGGTTCATAAATATAATTATTCATGAGAAGAAAATGTACTGACCTGACTATACAATAATAATAATAATAATGTTATTGAAGCTCTCTCATTCAGAACAAAAACATTCAAGAAATCTGTGTGAATCCCAGCCAAATAGACATGCTTAGGAGATAAAGAACCATCTAACCAAACAACTAATTAGGTCATTCATAGAATGCTTGTTCAAAAATGTAGTGACATGACTATACTATAATGATAATGTTATTGAAGCTCTCTCATTCAGAACAACATTCAAGAAATCTGTGCGTAAATCCCAGCCATATATATAGGATTATGAGAGAAAGATGTGCTGACATGACTATACTATAATGATAATGTTATTGAAGCTCTCTCATTCAGAACAAAAGCATTCAAGAAATCTGTGTGTGAATCCCAGCCATATAGATATGCTTAGGAGAGAAAGAACTAGCTAACCAAATGACTAATTAGGCCATTCATAGAATGCTTGTTCAAAGTAAACCAATATTAATAACAAGCTTAAGACAAAAATAGCATAAAAATGATTTCGTTTTATCTGTATGCATTATAATGAGCATTGTACTCTGTCGGTCATTCAATTCCAAATATCTTAAGCTAAAACATATCATCCTAACTTCTGGAAGCAGAATAGAGATGTATTATGAACATACCTGATTTGCTTTATGGCCAAGGCCCATAAGAAAATTATCTGGTTTTATATCGCGATGAAGAAAAGCCTTTGAGTGCATATACTCCACCCGGTTTATCTTTAAATAAAAAGGAAATATTATGACAATGCTTCAAGAGAGCACAATTTCAGAACTATCAAAGATCCAACTTTGAAATAGTAAACTAGAATCCAGGGGAAATTATAAACTTACTAACTGATCTGCAAGCATTAATACTGTTTTCAATGAGAACTTTCGGTTACAGTAGTTGAACAAATCTTCAAGACTAGGACCAAGAATATCAATGACCATGATGTTGTATTCTCCCTCTACACCAAACCATTTCAGATGGGGGATTCCAGCTGCATTGGAAATACAAAGCTAAAATCATCATTATGCTTTGACTAAGAAGACAAATCAACCATAGTTACTTACTTCCTCCTTGGAGAAGTGTATACACCTTTGACTCATAATGAAGCTGAGGATGCTTGGTCTTCACAGATTCCTGATAATAAGTGGCAAATGCCAAGATCAGATGGGTATAACTGAGAATTAAAAGCATATCAATAGATCAAATTAGGTACAAGACTAGAACCAATACCATACACAAAAAATAAACTTAATGCAAATGAACTCAAGTAATTTTAGTAAACACATCTTATATTTCAAAATGTAAATGCTTCAACTTTGGACATTGTGGCACCACGTATGACGTACCAGCTTAACTGCAACTTCTTCTCCACTTTGTATGTTAACGCCTGAATCAAACCAACAAAAGAGAAATGGGGAAAATCAAAGAAAAACGATAGAAGTCAATAAATCTCAAATTACAAAACTACAAGATTGATCTGAAAGATCGGGGAGATAGAAAAAACCATGATAGAGCTCGCCAAAAGAACCGCTTCCAATTTTTTTCCCCAGCTTAAATTTTCCACCGATCACGTGATCCATGATTTAGTATCGAGTCCTTAGTACACCCTCAACAATCAAATGGGAACAAAGCCACAGATCTCTAAATTATCAATCCCCTGACGCAAATCACCAGAATTTATCATGACAACTCTCATCCGCCCCAAAATAAAACAGAAACGAACAACGAATTCAATCAAAGTAGAGTGGCACGATCAGTCCTTCAATCTCAGATCTAGAAGCCCTAAAAAAATCAAATCATAGCGATTCGGAGCGCGGCACCGCCACCCAGACACCACACACAACCTCGGCAAAGCGACAGGCACCTGCGCAAACAGATTCAATGAATGCTTCTCTCCGCCCACCGATTCTGATCGAACAAATCGTCGTAGAAATATCCTAGAAGACTAAATCCGCCGAGTCGAGTGACTAAAAGCCCCTCCACCAGGAACTGAGATCGCCGATTGTTCACAAAAAGGAACGGATCCGGCGGTTGCCAAGATCTGGATTGAGAAAACAAGGCGAAAAAAATTCAACAAAAGTCACCGCGATAATGAAATGTGTAATAATCGCTTAGCTTAATAGACCCAAGTCCAACAGCAAATATTAATTTATTTTATCTTAAAAAACAACATTTTAATTCCGAACTTTTACTTGATTTACAAAATAGTCTCTATAATTTTAATGAGTAGAACGCTTTTTTTATCCAAGAATATGGTAGCAGCTCTGATTTTGTAATTATATAATATGATTAGACCTAAATATTATAGCAACTATAAAACCGTAACGGTTTCATCGAATTTAAATCATAAAATATTGTAGCAGCTATGATTTCATATATGCTACAACTTATTTAGATAAGTACATTGTAATAGCTACGAAATTGTAGCTGCTACAATACATTTAAACCATTGTTCATACATAGTTTAGACCATAATACTAGAGTAGCTACAATTTCATAGTTACTATAATATTGTATCTGCTACTACAATGACAATTGGATGGAGAAAGATGTTCAAAAATTCGAATGGGAATTGAATTGACACTAAAAGATAGTTAAAAGATGAGACAACAGCAGACAGTTAAAAGATAGATAATGGAAGATGGACAGCGGTAGGTGAATCGGTGAAGACGATGAAGGGTAAATGAGGGATTTCGAAGAAGGAAAGTTTAAAATGTTTGAGTTTTTTCTTTTTTAGAGAAGTACAAAATCTTAAATGTATTGAGTTTTTTTCCTTCCCGCCTGCTAGCCCCGGCTAGCCTACCAGTTTGGGATTTAACATGAACTAGTCTGCAAACTAACTAAATCCGGACAAACAGTAGATTCGGAAAAAATCATTTTGATTAGGAGTGTCAAAAATAAATCCGACTGATGACCCAACCCGAGTCGATTCGAAAAAAATCAAGTTCGGGTTGAAAATTTTTGAGTTCGGATCAAGTTTTGGTCGGAGAGATTTCGGGTTAAAAATTTTTCAGATGGAGTCGGATCAGATTGACTCGATTTGACATAAATTTAGAGTTTAGACACTTA